>QQSS02128187.1:2500-16145 GCA_003687565.2 Craspedacusta sowerbii
GAAATATATTCTCTCTATTGCTGGTGCATGTAACAGTGGAGTTAACGCCAGCCATCGCCTTTCCCCCATTGAGTAGCGCAAAGCGCGTGGTCTTTAAGCGGAGAGATGTTTAAGAAAATCTTGGTTCATAGGAACGGAATCGCATGGTTGGAAATGTTCAACTTTAAAGTTGCATGAGTTCAGGACGGACTGTCTTCACCCCGCTAAGACAAAACTGGTGCTCAGTTGAAGACGGCAAACCTTGCAGTTTTCTCTCGCTCATTTTAGAAGAAGAATGCAATGGTATAAATTCTTAACTGCCCCCCAAAGATGATACATATGTAGATGTATGCATGACACTCATGATAAATAATAAGATGGGAGCTTCGTCACATTCTGTGCGCAAAGATTCCTAGAATCTTTAGGTAAATTTCGAGTATTTTAATGCACTTGTGGGTTATTTTCGGGCCTTTGTGTGATGATACGTTTCAGGTTTAACGGCGTGCGTCTGTTGTATGGAATTCTATATCTTTACTCCATCTTACCGTGACTTGTTTGTTAGGTCTATGATCTTAACTCTGGTCGTTTGATGGACACATACTTTGATCCGCGAAACGCGAACCATTACATAAAGAACTTTGCTTGTTTCGGACATGGCGATGACTTATTGCTGAACGATGGCTGCCTATGGGATGTCAGAGCCAAGAAGCTGATTCACAAGTTCGACAAGTTCAATGACTACGTCAGTGGCGTGTTCCACCCATCTGGCTTGGAGATTATTATAAATTCCGAAGTCGTATCTTTTCCATTGAACTAAGGCTTCGGTCTGTAGACGTTGTACTCTTTTGTTTGTGTGTGTGTGTGTGTGTGTGTGTGTGTGTGTGTGTAGCGCGTGTGTGTGTTTTTTTATGTTTGTCTGTGTCTGTTTGTGTCTGTCTTTCTTTGTATGTCTGTGTCTGTGTCTGTGTTTGTTTGTGTGTCTATGCGTGTTAGTGGTGTGTGTGTATGGGATTGAGGTGTGTGTGTGTGTGTGAAGTTGTATGAGGTTTGTGTTTTGTGAAACGTTTCTTTCGAGTTTTTCTTTTTTATCAAGACCAGCGAGTAGTGCACAGCCAGGCGTGCGATTTAAATTTGATCCTACTATAAAATGTTCACAACTTTGCGATAGTGTAGGTATGTTTTTTTCCGCTTGCTTGTTGGCCAGTCATCATGTTGCATAGTTCCCGCTAGATCCCTCAGGGCTAGGGCTCCAAGGGTTTTGTCTCTCCGTTCCTCTCCGAACCCGCCAAGTCCGGTTTCAATGTACGCCACTGGTACGTCCCGCACGGGGGAAAACTCGGCTGGCCTTATGGAATGAAGGAACGGGGGAATTTCCCTAAAATTCGTTTATGACGTAATCTAAAAAAATGGACTTGCATCGGGCTTGCTGTGCGAACGAGCCCTGAAGGCAACCGATTCTTGTTTTTATTGAAGTTAGTTTGTTTTTCGACCGAGACTTTGAAGGCAAACATCATTCTGTGCCCTTTAGACCGGAGCTTGTAGGATTGAATAGATACGTCTTTATTATGCCATGCAATATCAAAATGCTATAAATCATTCGAGTCTGTGTACATTGTACAAATTAAGAGGAAGCTATGCAGATGACCCCAGTTTATTAGTTATATTTTTAGTACGGCCATCGGAAAATTTCATTTATTCCTCTCTTTCCGTCCAAAAGGGCACAGAAAAGCAAATGCAAAATAATCTTAGGAAGAAAAAATACTCTTGTCGTTCTTTTGGCGAAATTTTTGTCTTTTTAAACTAATATGCAGAAAGCTTGAACTGTCATATGTAAGCAGGAGATGCTATTACTACAATCATTACTCGTAAGAACCGTTTGTTTACGAATTGAGCAAATTAACACATCGCTCGAAAGGAGCGATTGCAGATTTTACCATATCCGCATTAATTTACGCAGTTTTGATTGGACCAATAGGTCAATATGAAATATTAAATTCCTCACCTCCCTCGAAAGATTTTTAAAAAAAAACGGGATTTTTCCGTCAATCTGGTACTACGCCGCTAAGTTAGCATTATGATGCCTGAACTTTAAGTACTGACGAAAAGATGATGTATCAGCAAGTTTATCAGACGACCTAGGTTTGTAGGAAAACATTCGCTGAAGTCTTAATGTGCCTTACCAGTGCATGTACGTTTTCACGTGGACTATTGTGGAAGACTTGTGAACCGCGTACTCAAAATCACTAGTTCTTGGTCGGCTTTTCGCTGCGATGTAAATAATCTAACATAGTCAATACATATCTAACAGAAGTCGATTCCGTGAGCATCTTGTAAGTAACTCAGTTATTTCTTTCTTCATCTAAATCTGGTTCTTGTTTCTCCGAAGGCTTGATATTCTGCTTCTGTTCTTCAAGTTTTTCGGTTATGAATCCTATCGCTTTTGACTACCGTATGAGTACGAAGCGTTTACATTTATTGGCTTAAACCAGGTCTCAAACGCGCGAGTCAATTGCTTGACTTCTCCTTGTTTAACTATTTTGCACTATTCCTTCCACTTACGTCGACACTCCTATCCTAACCTTCCTCTTACTCTTCCTGGCCCTCACCTTTTTGGTCCATTCGCAGATGTGTAAATTATTGTAGTGCTTGTAACATTTGACACGTGTAACTGATCGCCGAGGCGCTTTTCTTCGTGCCTTGTGTTAATTGTATGATTCGTAAACAAACGGTGATTTTGTGAGTCATGGTTGACGCCTTAGCACCTCTTGCTAATAAAATTTTAAATCAAGCTCTTTGTATATTGGCTGAAAATGACTAAGCATTGGTCCAAACATGCCCAGTGAATTGGAAAAAGTTTCTACTCGAGGTTATTGAGTCCCTTTCTTTCTTAAGGTTGTTGCTGTTTTTAAGATCATTCTCATTACGAAATCGTTCTCTTAAGCACGTAATGCTAATCTATGATTTCCTGGCAATGACTTCCCATTAGTTGCAAGTGGCGTAAATATGGAATTTTTTCGTGAAGGATGTCCTTGGAAAGACGGTCGACCAAAGCCCGTGGAGATGTTTTCGAAATCCGAGCTACGCTCGAAATCCGAGCTACCCCCTTACTTTCGACAGAGAGTCTGAGATCTATTCTTAAAAAAATCCCATTTAACGAATCTAAAGCTAAGATTTTTGATATCCTGCAATCAACTTCAGATGCAAAATGTAGCAGGCTTGTAGATGACATCCAAGCTTGTAGATGACATCCAGCCTTTCAGTTGACATCCAGGCTTGTAGATGACATACAGGCTTTCATTTGACACTCAGGCTTGTAGATGACATCCAGGCTTGTAGATGACAACCAGGCCTTTAGTTGACACCCAGGCTTGTAGATGACACCCTGGCTTTCAGTTGACACCCAGGCTTGTAGATGACATCCAGGTTTGTAGATGACACGCAGGCTTGTAGATGACACCCAGGCTTTCAGTTGACACCTAGGCTTGTAGATGACATCCAGGCTTGTAGATGACACTCAGGCTTGTAGATAACACGCTTTTAGTTGACACCCAACCTTTCAGTTGACACGCAGGCTTTCAGTTGACACCCACGTGACAGCTGAGGTTTTCTTGTTTTAAAGTTGTTGATGGACGCGTGACAACAGAGTTCACTTGCTTGTCTGTTTTAAAGATGCCTGTTGACACCCACGTGACAACCGAGTTTTTCCTTAGCTGTTTATCTTCAGTGGGATGTCAGAACTTTTCATCTACTCGACACTTGTCCGTCGCTCGATCAATGTCGTGTCATCTTTAGTCAAGCCGGTGACGTGGTTTATGGTGGTATGGCCGCGGATATATTTTACCGTTTATTATATTGCTTGATATATGAGTTCAAATTTCTATATGTGGTTGATTTTGAACAGTTCTAGGCTAATTGCGGACATTGTGTATTGTTTATTATATAGCTTGATATATGAGGTCAAATTTCTATATGTGGCACTACTTCATTTTGAACAGTTCGAGTCAAATTGCGGATGTATTGTATTGTTTATTAAATTGCTTGATATATGAGTTCAAGTTTTTCTATGTGGCACTACTTGATTTTGAACATTTCAATGCCAATTATGTAGTTTAAAGCAAATATGAATTTTAGTAAAAATGTTTGCCATGGCAATGTTCAAGAGCAAGTGACCTAACGTTTTCGTGGTCTCGCTTAAACAATTGCCGCTTTTGTCTCGATTACAGTTCGGCACGTTTCAAACGACCGGGAGATCCTGACGGAACAGGCGGGCATGCTCGGGCCGTACGACTCGTCGTTCAGAACGTTTGATGCGTTCGACTTTTCAGCTATAGGTAAGCGGCATAGTCCGTTAAAGCGTAACGGCGTAAATCGGCGTAAATCGGTTGAAGCGTAACGGTAACGGCGCAAGTGGTTAACACCGAGTTTACGAAAGCATCTGAGCCCGTTCTGCTTTTTTTTGTTTAATGCTATTTCAAGCGAGTTATTTCAGTTTAGTTAATGCGTAATATTTATTTGTTTTTAATTGTTATTGTTATTATTATTATTTATTAATTGTTATTATTATTATTTATTATTATTATTATCGTTTTTTGTTATTATCATTGTATTATTTTTATCATTTATTATATTATTACGGCAGTCACCGGTCTATGCTCTTTCTGCCCGAGCAGGCAAACCTTAGGACATGTGATACGAGGATGCAAAGTTTACCTAGCTGAGAAGCGTTTCACCTGGAGACACGATTCTATTCTGCTGAGCATAGCTCGTACAGCAAAAGTAATAAGACCCATAAATTGCGATGTTTTAAAACAATTACTATCTTAATTATTATTATTAATATTGTTATTATCGTCGTTATTATTGTTATTGTTTTAATATGTATTTTATTATATTTTTATGTTATTATATTGTATTATTATAAATATTTTAGTACTCGCGCACCTGTTGCTCGCGAGCAGATGTTGAATGTTCTTGCTTAGGTACCTTGGACGTGAAGAAATCTATATTCGATTTGAAACCGAATCCGTTAGACACAGTCTTGGCTGTTATCGAGGTACATGCTGGTACTGACGTCATTTTATATGTATCGAAATCGTGGAATTTTCCACTGCAAGCGGTAAAGCTAGGGTAATGTTTAATTTATTTCATAATGAGTGCGATACTGTTATTAATACTAATGCTTTTTTAAATGAATGATAGTATGAGAAACTAAATAATAGCTATTTTAAAAATTGGTGGATCAGCACTAAGAAGTGATCAAGTTTTTAACATGTTTAAGTTTATGAGTGTTAATCATGTTACTTCGTTTAACTTTGAGGCCGATTTTTTAAGGCTTTGTTTTCGCGGCACAAGTACTTCACATTGCTACTTGTATTATGAATTTTATGTAATTGCCATGCCAATTAAGATCATAGTGACATCACGTAATTTTCCTACATGTTTGGCATTTTTTAAGGCGAAGTTTAAGCCTAAGCATACGATTGTTTAATAGTGCAAAGCCCACACACTAGTGACAAACTGAAACCCTTTCTTGCGATGTTTGTCTTCCTGTTATTCATGGTAGACCCCTGTGCTCGCTGTATCGTGTAGGCTGGTCTTCACGCACGATGTCCAAAATGTAGGAAGTCATTGTGTTTAAGGAACCAAAACAAAAGCCGCTCCTTCTCGTAACTATTTCGTAACTATTCTCGTAACTTCCGTAAATATTTCGTAACTATTTCGTAACTATTCTCGTAACTTTCGTAAATATCTCGTAACTATTTCGTAACTATTCTCGTAACTTTCGTAAATATCTCGTAACTATTTTGCTTGACTTGTAGAACAATGTCAACGCGAAGACGCTGGACGTCGATACGACGTGTCGGTTTTACGACATCGGGCGCTTGAAGCGTATGGGAGAAGAGGAAAGCGACGAAGACCAGGTGAGACTTCCACATCGCCTGGGACCACGGAATTTCATATAGATTTTCTATAGTGCTCGCCTACTAGGTTGTGTTACAGTGGCAAGCGTCGAGCTACGAATGAATTCTCCTTAAGGTCGATTGTGGATTAAGTCCGCTATCATTCCTTGCGCGAAAATATCCAGAAAAGAATCGATTACATCTTGTACAGGTTTATCATCGCCCGTTTGCCGTTCGTTTTTTTTTTTTTTTTTTTTTTTTTTTTTCTCGCTTTCCATCCTCCATGTTTTTCATGTGCGGTCGTTCCTTTGTGTAACTCCTGCTTGTGCGCGTTTTATTTTTCTGTGGGATGCTGTTGTTTTGGATATCGTTTTGTTTGTCTACCCGCCATGCGATGGGGGAGAGTTTTGAGTGCTGCTGTTAGCTTGGCGCAGATTGCATCGAGTCTGCTGCGTGCTCGTGTGTTTCACTCTGACGGTTGCCTTACCCTGCAGGAGGAGGAAGAGGCGCCTGCGGATGGGGACGAGGATGAAGACGACGAAGACGAGATGGTCAATCTGCTGGAGGACTTTCTTCAAGATGACGACGATGGGGACGACCGGACGTTTGATTTGGACGGCAACAGTACCGACTTGGAGTCGGCCGACGATGACAGCGACTCCGACGAAAGCACGTCGGGCTCGGAGAACGACGATGCCGACGAGAACGAAGACGGTGAGCGCCGAAAATTGTCGCTGCGCTTCGGTCCCTTGCGGATCGTGTTGCTGTTGACGCTCGCCTCGCGGCGGCCATCTTAATGACAGTTTGTGTCTCAGCTGAGCACTTCGCTTCTCGTACGAGTAGTTCATAATTCAAGATTCAAGATTAAAGAATTTATTTTTCCCATCAATAAGAAAAATGCGTAATCATACATAAATGCAATATAGATGGGAAGGAGGGCTCTTCATAGGAATGTTAATTAGAATTGAAGACCCCCCCCCCCTTCTGTATTGGTACGAATTATTTTGACAACAAACAAAATAAAGAAGTAAGAAATAAGCACCACGTACGATATCACCAATAGCAAGTAAATAGGTACTGTTAAGTGCAATATAGCCCACAGATGGATAAATGTGGATGTCATATAATGTAATGTAATGTGGGTCCAGATGGTGCAAGATTCCTTGACGATTTTAACATGCGATGCGTTCGCCTGGATGGTGAATAAATGAATCGCGTTTTTTCCAGCATGGTCTTGTAGGCCGCTTCGATTTTCTTTTGTCATGTTAACTGGCCGTCGTTACGAAACCTTGTCACGTGTCAGTTGTTTTGTTTTGTCATGTTAACTGGCCGCCGTTTAAAATCTTGTCACGTGTCACTATGCTATCTATGCTACTTTGTCCTCTGTTTAGACGATGACGACGGGGATGACGATTAATGCTCGTATTGTGTGGAAATGTAACTAGGTAATGTTTCGTAGCCAGGAAATAAATGGAGTATATATCTTGCAAGAAGTCTTTTTTTTTTTCTTCACTTTCTCTGTACTTGAACTTAACAACCGGTTTGTATCGCTGCGTAGCTTTTGTGTATCCTTTACGCTGTACGTATACGAAGTGTTTGTGGGGTTTATGGATGCTAAGCAAGTTTAAGCTTTACAACAACAACAACAACAACAACAACAACAACAACCACAGTCACAAGAATTTATTTACCCAATTAGAACAACGAAGAAAACGTATAAAAATAGATTTACACAATGCTTGTCTCCAGATGAGAAGGAATAGCATGAGCTAATCGGAAGTGAAGAGACCCCCTCATACTGTAATGTAAAGTACGTATAGTTTTTTATAAGCTAATTAGACTAACTATGAAAAATATTACTACATAAAGGTTCGTATTTATTTTCTCGAAAATAAGCCGTTGATGCTTCAAGAATGATAACGTGAATATTCGAAACACAATAAATCCTGACATGGACAAAGATTTATATGAATATGATCGCACTATCGATCGAGGGGAAGATCTCCCAATTGCGAAATGCTGATTAAGCAGGTAGTACCGATTGTCTGGTGTGATTGCAGCATTCTAATTGTTTCAGATTCGCATTGTCATGACAGTAATTAAGACTACACGTTACTATAACATCGAAATTTGTAACGCATTCGCTGTTTTATGTATGTGTTTGCTCGTATGTGCGTTTCTGTGCGTGTATGCGTGCACGTGTATGTGTGTGTTCAGTTTGCCTCATAAGCATAGGCATTGGGCAACATACAACGAATGCAATTGGTCACGTCGTTTCTTCGTTGTACAGTATGAAGTAAAATTCGTTGTGCAATCTAAGTGAGTGTAAAAGATTGTTGCAAACAGCGTACTTAGCAATGCAAAGATAGGAAAAGGAGCACAACGTTTGTGATTTGTGAATTTTTTTGTTGACAGGAACTTCTTTGTACGTGTTGCGCCACATGACAGTACACTTGGAAAGCTAAGAATCCTTTTTTAATTGTGGATACTTTTGATGGATATCCATGCATACGAACCTGCATCTTACGTTGTTATACGAGATTACAACGATCGAACCTATTCGTTGGATTGCCGGGAAACAGGAAATACAAAAAAGTTCAGCGCTTCGCGCCAGGGCTGGGACATCCATGTGCCTTCGGGCAACGTGACGTAACTAAGCCGTATGATGAAGAGCTTGAGTCTTATTAATCCGTTGAATTCAGTTGATTGTTCGCCCTTTGCCAAAACATAGTGTCCCGAAATCGCTGTCTAAATAGCTTTTAAGCCTATGTGCTCCTATACAAAGGTGGCATGCTCCTCCACATACGTGGCATGTTATGAATGCCAGCTCCATTGTCGCTAGCGGTCTCGTGTTATTACCAAGACGTTTTGCACTGCTGACTGTGCTCCATCAAAAGAGATCTATATGGCCCGCAACTTTTAGCTGGTATTTGAGCCACGGGTCTTGCTGGCGTAAGCTTTCGCATGGTCGATTTAACCCGGTGAGAAGCTGTGAAGTGGTCGGTGAATTGAAAATGAGTTAGTGTTCATCATAAAGGTCGTTTAGTTTTCCAGTCTTTTAAAGACTGGTTCAATTCAGAAGGGCTATTTAACTTTCTGTGCGAACTTTGCGAGTACAACAGGCTAGAGGTTTCACAGGCTATGCCGTACCGCAGAAGTGCTGGTGGCTTGTCCGTTGCCACATTGGTCAGTGCAAATTTTTATGAAAAGGTTATGAAATTTTTATGAAAATGAAAATATCCGCCACACTTAAAAATTTAGAAGAACGCTACTCATAAAAAAGTTTACATTACAAGCGATGTATAAAAAAAAAAAATACATCTCAGCAAGAACAATGAGTTGCTTCAAACCCGGATCTTAAGATTTATTTGGCATGGTTCTCCGCGAAATCCTTTGCTTTTTCCTGGAGCACCATTTTTTTTTTTTTTTTTTTTTTTTTTTTTTTTTTGCAGAAGCTAATGTGAGTAGCAATAGATATAAACTTGAAATGCACGTGAGCAGTCTGATTGGTTGAAGGTAGGCGGAGACCTAAATTGTTAGGTTTCCGGGGACTGAAAAAGTTGAACGTTCGCTACAATAGCTAAATGTCTGTAGCAAAACCTTCTCAGGTATCAAATTTGACATCCGTTAGTTGATACGTCACTACGCCTTGTCGTTCGCGATTTCGCTTATGAGCTCATCTGCCACCAATCACATTAGCCGATACTCGTCAAAGCGTTATGTACTGCGCTTGCGTGAACCGGAAAAATGGACTTACATCGTGGAAGCGACGCAAAGCTGTCTCTGCCCTATGCCTTGCTGGGTGGACCTACTGAAATGCGAATCTTTCAGGGGGGGTTTAGGCGTAGGATGAATGCATTATCATTTTTTTAAAATCTCATTTATTGCATCACATCTATATTTGGCCATTGGAGGCGTATGTTGGTTTGTGTTCATTTTAATTTGGTCCTCAAAGATTACTTGCTGAACTTGTCTCTGTGACGGTATTTGGTTGATCTAAGCTTTCTTCTGGAAGGCTAGCGAATATTGAGAACGCCTTAATAATAGGCCTTTATATTAATATGAGCCTTTAATATATGAGATGCCGGTTATCTCCCAGCAGCCACTGGCAGACATGCCTGGTCAAAGTAGCAATATGTGTGATTTCATGATATGCCAATGACTTTTGTGACCATGAAGGCATGGCTTGTTATTTAGGGCAAGTTTGTACTTAGGACACCTCTAATTTTCAATATTATAAATTGGGTCCCATGGGTAAGATTAATAGAGAAACAGGAACTGGAAGATTGCCTGGTATTCATTAAAAAATAAAAGAATGTGAATTTTGCCTAACGACTGAAGCATATGTATTTGTATGTGTTTATGTTGTGACTGGTGATTAATAAGCTTTTGCCGTGACATTTGTTTCATCTTCGTACCAGGTTGTTCCCTTCATGTTCATTATAATTGCGAAATATTTTGAATGCCTTTCGGTCATATTAAAACTGCTTTTAAACGTAAGATTTTTATCCCGGCAATGACCCTAGCGTTTGGGTATGAGGCTTTGTCAAATTTGTATCGTTTTCTTAAATGACACTATCAACTTGGCATCCAAGTTATGAAAAGCTTTTAAAAGGCTTCAACCACAAACTTTTAGTTATTTGTTTTATGAGACTGTAACTGACCTTATTACATTCTGCATGCCCAACAGGAAAAGGAATCTATGCTTAAAAATTGTAATCAGACATAAACCGTTATTCTTGTTAGCACATGAGTTTCAATAAGAGTTTCAATAATTATTCCCGAGCTACAATGGACTAATGAAATCCTGCCCTGGTTTGAGCATATGCAAGCCAAAATAAATTTATGTCTATGACTATTTTCAGATCAACTGGCCTTGGCTGGTCAAGCCTTGGGCCAAAACTTTACAAGTGCATTCATAAACTATTACTACTGCATAATAGTTCTGTGCTATTTTATGTTTTTTCTTATGTACAAATCAGGCCCATCCCCTGTAAATAAAAATTAATATCTTGTAAATAACAGAATGATGTCATCATAGTTTAATTATGTGCCTGGTGTAAGTTCGGTGGTTGGTAAATGGAACCTTGTAGACTTTTCTATGATTTCTTTAAATTTCTTTAAATTGCATTAAGTATTACAGTATCAAAGGATCATCAAATATGAAGCTTGTAAACCCTTTTCAACTTGTTTAAGAAGTATGGAAAGGACTTAATGACACATAAATGTGTTACTTGTTGGAATGTTGTATTCACTAAACCTCAATGGATCAATCAATCTCACAAATCTAGACGAGGCACTGTGAGGCAAACTGTTAAGGCAGCATCTGTTAATTCCTGTGATAGGTCATGGAAGACTACTTCACAGAACGTTAAACTCAGCATGGTAGCTTTGTGGTGTTCGTGTAGTTATGGATACCAAAGTTTCGGAAGCAGTTTCATCCCTCTTTTTTACTTTAAAATATTATATTTAAACATTGCTATATTTTAAAATAGTAATTCTGCTTTTCTGCTTCTGCGTTTAGTGCATCGTTACATATCAGTAAAATGACTTTACAGTGGGTTTCTGCTGTTGCATTCTTATACACAGAAATGGGTCTAGGACTTCTTTTGTGTTTTGGATTCATCTCCAATACCAGGTAATGTTTCATCTGAAGCGTTGTTAGTACTGACTTGTCCCTATGAGTAAATTTACTGCATTTTAAGCAATGATTGATGAATAGAAATTTAGATAGTTGGGTAGCTTAGAGGCATCAAGTTACACTTGCATTGACTATTTAATTCTTGTTTCCAAATCTGTCGTTTATTTCTGCTGTAACATGTATAACACTATGAAAAGTGCTTCCAGAACTTATTGCAAAGGTTGTAAGTGCTCATTGACTGTAGCTGTTTAAGTAAGTGCATAAGCAGCAGAACATTTTTTGGTGTATGTGCACTTATGTACTTGTATTTAGCTGTGTTATATGTATTTAGTTGCCATGTGGTTGCAGGATTCTTCATTGAAATCTTTTTATGCTCAAAAACTAGTAGCCAAGGCTTTGGAGGCTCATTTAGAACTGCTGATAATGGAAGTCTTTCATATTCGTTAGATATTTAAGTGAGCTAGCAAACTTCTATCAGTGTGGAACACTTGGCAAGATAAATTATGAACCTTGCAGATTGCATTGGTGAGATACCAACTTGATGTAAAGTAAGACTAATTTATTCCGAGGGAGTTTGTGTAAAATATTTATAATTTTGAGGATTGCTAAAAGGTATGACTTAATGAGTCACACAGTTCGGTGGTTGCTGTTAGTGCAAAGGTAAGGTACGCTTGAACCTGTTTATGGAACCAGAAGTCAAGGCCTTTACCACATAAAATAGTTGAATGCTGCAGAGAACACTTCAGTCATGCATGGGAATCCAATAGTGTGAATAGCTTAGTTGGCTTGTTCCTCTTAAAGCATACCCATGCAACATAGATTTGCAGGACAAACTTTGCCTATTGGGTAACTTTAAAATACTATTATCGCAAGCGTTATTGAAAAAGCAATCCGCTTTTCATGAGCTTTACATAAAACCTACGAATTAAAGCTTAATTGTGGCATCAACTTATTTGGTGCTTGCTAGTGACTTGGTAAATTGTATTTCTCATGCCTTAACTCGAAGCTTTCACCTTTTCGAGAAGCGACCAATGAACGACTTCGCACATCTCCGTGTCTACCAATAACTTTTAGATGACTAATCATGGCCAAATATGGAATGCATACATGTGTGTGTATGTGTGTGTGTGTGTGTGTGTGTGTGTGTGTGTGTGTGTGTGTGTGTGTGTGTTAACGGAAAATAACGCTACTTGTAAAACCACTTTCGATATTGGTCTAAGGTATTAGAATCGTTTAATGTGGGTATTTCTGGTCTAAACAAAACTGGTCCCTTTGTTGCTTTCTTTGCAGATGGCAAAACCTGTTCAACTCGAGGCTGCTAGCACTTGTGAAGCAGTATGGGAACTTCTACTTCAGCGCGTTTGTGCTCATACTGTTCCTGCTATTTTTAGGTGAGATTTTGTTACTGATCGTTTAATTGCTCTCAAGCGTTGACTCGTTTACGAGTTGCCGGATTCCATTAAGGATGTTTCAACAGGTGCTCTATGACGGGCCAGTTTTTAATGGGCTTTAGTTATCTTGGTAATCACCAGAGTTCGTGGATGGAGGTTTCAACTTGCTAAGAGCCCGTAATTACCATGAAGATCTTCAGCATAACGTGTTGTCTTGCCTTCGTCACCGCATGCTTGTGAAGTGTTGTTATTATTGTTCTTTTTTTTAAATATATCCTAGACTCCATCTGGAACATGCAAAAATATTCACGTATCGACACGAGCCATGCCGATCTGCGCAACAACCCCCAAGCCGAGGTGCAAGCTCATATGAAGCTTTTCCGAGCCCAGCGCAACAGCTACATCTCCGGATTTTCCTTGTTCATGCTGATGTGAGTTTTGCCGTGTCAAATTGTGTTCATGTTTCTTGGGTGTTCGATAAACGCTGCCTGCCTGCCATGGCTTCTTTGCTGCTCGCAGGCACGCCAACGCTTTTTTCTGCGCTCCCTGTTCATAAATTTTGCGCTATTGTCATATCCATATGTCTATCCATCTAGCTACTCATTTATCTGGCTATGTATCTATGTATCTGTCTATCTCTCTATCTTTCTATCTATCTATCTGTATGTATGTATGTATGTATGTATGTATGTATGTATGTATGTATGTATGTATGTATGTATGTATGTATGTAT
>QQSS02128298.1:0-16141 GCA_003687565.2 Craspedacusta sowerbii
ATTACCATTAAACAGGAAATGCGTTTGAGACGTGGCAAACATAAACAGTTTTTTGAGTTGAGTTTTACTAATTTTAATCCCAGGATTATTTTCCAAAATTCTGTTAACAGGAATATCGATAGTTTAACGCAGAGGTATGTTAGTGAATAAATTACTAACATATAAAGAAACCACAAACTCACCTTTACAACTTACCTTATTAATTTCGCGTACGAAAGTGAATGTGTCTTTAGTGGAGTGAACTTGAGGGACATAAGGGGAAAGAACCTCAGACAGAAACTTAGCCAATTGGTAATTATACATGGAACACGAAGATATGATAAGGCGGAAGGAAGGTATACTATTGAAGGACTTGCATTTTAGGCAAACCATAAATACGCGCGGGATAGGAACCACGGGGATAAACAAGCTTATACGTATCCTCGTAAATAAAATTTACATTTTTCAGAGTCCGCAGGAATCTTTGCAGGGAACCTTCTCTCTTTAATGTTGGATCCGAATCAAGCTTCTTGAGCTCTTTACCGTCCGCTAAAATTTCGCTAACACCCTTAATGTAGTCTTCTCTATTTAATATAACTGCGCTATTTCCCTTATCGTAATCGGAATAATACTCACAGTTGTTGATAAACAGATAATCTTCCCACTTATAAAGTAGAAAAGAAAGTACTCAGCGTGTCAAGAAATAACAATAAACATAGTAACAGATTAATAGATTGCAGACTCCACACCATCTAAAATTTACATGTACTAAAAAACATTGCATTTTAAAACAACAACAGCAACATTTAAAAGTCACTATTATCAGAACAGATTCAAAGGATAATAGAGGTATGTTTTATGCATACGCAGCTACAAGAAGGGATCGAATTTCGTTCCGATAAACTGTTCTTGAGCTGGAAATACTTATATTAAGGTCGCGTAGCATGATTATTCATTACAGCACCTGTATGTTTCATGTTATTATGTCCGTACATCTTTAAGCCGACACCGTTTAAGCCAACTCGCGTTATGTGAACGTGATGTCGCTCGAGTGTTGCATTCCATCGTCCGGAATGTAATGGCATATTGCCGGTCGCTCCAAAGCTATTAACATTAAATCCGTGGTGCTCCCGTTGTGACTTTAATTAACTGGATAACAGCTTATAAATTCTATCCGCCAAGGTTTCAATTTTTACTGTGGATAACAGCTTGTCAATTCAATCCACCAATGCATCAATTCTTACTCGATGGCCTGTTTGACAGCAACGAAACTGTGCCTGTTAGATAAAATCGGCATCGGTACAGTTCCGAAAACGGGAATTTTCGGGAATTTTTGTTCAAGAGGAGGCAGGGGTTGGGGTGGGAGTCTGCACAAAATCGGGAATTTCCGGGCAGCTTGTACGTTCGGCCATCAGACAGCAGTGTTGTAAACATGGTGCTGTTCGAGTGACTTGTGTTTTTTGTTAGGCCTAATACATGTCATTTTTTCCTATCACTATCCTGAAATCGGTCATGCACTCTCCTTAACTATCTCAAATGAGGCATGTACTGGAGCACAGAAGTGATTACCTCCAGATACCTCCAGACACTTGCTAAATTAGCTTGATAGAGCCTTGTTTTTGTCGCCGGCTGCAATGTGTTAAAAGCTGTTGCTTGAAAAACATATGAATGCAAGCTTCTTCTTCTAAAATCTCTTCTTTGTTAACGGTTTATGAATTTTATTTTCACGATTTTCTAATTCGCATTTAGTGTTGCTGGCTGGTTGAAATTAAATGCAAGTCATTAAAAAATGCAGTGTACCAATTCCATAAAATAGGACTGAAAAACAAACTAAAGTACAACTAAACCTAAGCTTAACTAAACTAAACTTTTCAACTTACCCTGCAAGTGCAGGCAATTTCCTATTACTCTGCAGCTGTTGTTAAGATTTCAGTTTTGCCAATTTGCTAGGCCAGTCACTTACAACTAAGGAACCTTTCATTGGCCATGAATGTTTTCTGATGATTGTTATCCATGCTGGCTCCACATTAACTTGCAATTGCTTAAATGTTGGTACTTTTTTGCAGTTTTGCTTTTCGGATTGTTGAGATTGCAAGCAAAGCTGTTGTTAAGATTAGAAGCACCAGAAGTTTTTTGTTTTGATAGCCTTGTCACTTCTGAAGGATGAGCTTTTTGTTGGCGATGATGCTTTTTTATGATTGCTATGCTGACTCAGCATTCGAATCGCACTTGCTGAAGTCGGGGAACTTTTTTGCAGTTTTGTTGATTGCAAGCTAGGAAGCATCCTGTGCTAGGTATATAACCGAGTATTTGTTGCATTTTTAGATCTGATTGAAGTGGCTGGCACATTTCCAAAGTGCAGGAATGGCTGCTGCTTTTCTCTCCTTCGATCTTAGTACCCAATCCTTGAAGGTCATAGCAAGTGATGATATCTTGAATGTGGTTTATGAAGACTGCATCATGTAAGCTTTTTTATCAAAAAATTGGACTGGACTTGAGGCATTCCTGTTTAAAGTGTTTTATTTAATGCACTAGCCCGGTGTATTAGTTTGCTGCACGTTGCTCTTATCCTTAGCCTTTTTTTTAGATTCTAAATGCTGTTTTTTTTTTTGCTGGCTTATTTATGGTTGAAGTCCCTTTTGCTATAAATGATTATTACCAGTGCTAGAAGTACTAAATAACATTCTGGAGGCCCTTGTGGAAGCCCTTGCACCATGTCCAAGTTGTAAGGCCTTTCTGTATATCAGTGGTCTGTGCTTGCCCATGTTGGAGAGTGTTTATCTTATAATTTGCTTTGTGTTGGTGTTCCAAATTTTTGGCACTCTTTTTAACTGACGTGACTCTGGCATTGGAAAAGGTGTGTGCTGTTCAAAAGTTGCATACCCTAAAAGTTCAGGTCATTACCTTTGGAGCACTACTTGCATTTGATATTTAATTGCAAGGCTGATTATCACATACTAGCACACTTAAGCATCAAATGTTGCTTATAAAGTTATTTAGCTACAGTTATGAAGCTTGTGGTTGTGCTTTGAAACAGAGAGTGTTGTCATAGGAATTAGGGCATTTTTATTGCCTTCAATATCACACTAAGTGTTTGATTACTTGTGCATTCCTTGATGTATTATGTATCTAGATTTTTGCTCTAGGTCTGTGTTTTAGTTTTGACAGGGACTTACCTGAGTTTAAGACAACCAATGGCATTCACCGTGATAAAACAGGTGCCCGAATTACGTCTCCCACTCTGATGTGGGTCAAAGCTCTTGATCTTGCGCTGATGAACATACAGGAACGGAAAATCTTGCTAAGTAATGTGCAGGCCATTTCAGGCTCTGCTCAGCAACATGGAAGCGTTTTCTGGAAAAGTTCTGCTGAATTGACTCTAAAGCATCTGGATCAAAAAGCGACTCTTCATGATCAACTGCAGGCAAGTATCCTCGCATCCTACTCTAATTTTTCTGCATTGAACTTTCTGGCATCTTTGTTAACTTGATTATCTTACTGGGCAGTGATAAACTCAATGACTTGAAATATGAGGAAATACTTTCAAACCTCTCCAGTTTCCTGTCGTTCGTGGCAATTTGTATTTAAATCAAACTTAATGTGATTAGGACAGCCTTTATTTTGTTTGAGCACCCATCCTTTGTGAGAGTCAGTAAGTGCTAAACTGCTACATGCACTATATATCAGAATTCGCCTTGGCCAGCACTTTTGTGTAAAGTAGGTGTAGACCTGGACGAGGTTTGTGCTTATTTTATTCTTCCATGTTCAGGCTCTGAGGGACAATTTCATGACCGATACATGTTTTTAATATTTTATGCCGCTGTTTGGATATGAAAGAGCCATTGTGCGCGCATTAATATATTGTTTACAGTTACGGATCACTCTTTTTTTCCTTTCAATCAATCAATATCAATTAGCTTAGCGGCGATACGGCATCGACGATCCCGCTGTAGCTGCCCACATGGCATCACGTCGAAGGCCACACCATTGTTTTCTAAACGTAATTTCATCTGAGATTTTTCAGATGTTCAACAGCAGGTCGCCACGCTTCCAACCATGTTTTATTGATGCATCTATCTCGGCCGAGACCTCGACAGAAGCAATTATGGAGGTTACAAAGAACCCCGAGTCACGTTTGCCAATGCTGTTCCAGAACCTGTTTCTGCTGTTGTCGCCTTGCCTGCCATTTACAAAATTGTATTTCCAGGAATGCTTTGCTATTGGCGATTCTCCTGTCTGGATGGATTCAAGCACTAGCGATTACTGCAGTCGCTTGGAGGAAACAGTAGGATCTTGCAGTGAGCTAGCTAGGATCACAGGCTCCAAAGCCTATGAAAGATTTACAGGTATCTTCAGATTTCGGAATATTATCTTGGTTTTGTCTGAAAGAAATGTCTTAAATAAGTTTCTACCTAAATCTTGTTAATTTGTTTTTGTTCTTGTCGTTCCCTCGGATCTACGTACCCGTTCCTTTTAAGCTGCAAATTTTTCTCCATTGTCTGAATGCGTGTGGATGCTAATTTTCTTTTCCGATTTGTAAGTTGTGCATAGTTTTTTTTTTTAAATCCGTCGTTTGCATTCTAATGCCGTGGTTTTCGTAGGTAGTCAGATTGCCAAAATCAGGCACGATCACCCAGATGAGTACAGCAGCTGTGAGCGCATATGTCTTGTCAGCAACTTCCTATCGAGTCTGTTTCTTGGTCAGTATGCTCCGATCGACTTCAGCGATGCATCGGGAATGAATTTGCTGAACATACACAGTAAGGAGTGGGATAACAGGCTCTTAGATGTAAGCCCGGTATTAGTTTGTACAAATTTTCCTAAATCGGTGCGGCACACCTAGTGGCTGGCATCATTTCAGGTATCTTTTTATTTTTTATTTTTGCGCGGAATTAGACAAGGTAGAACAATGCTCATGACAGCAAGTATCTTACTAAGCTCGGTCTTGGCTACCCTAAACTGCAGTCCGGCCAATCGCATGCAGCAGCTTACAAAACAAGACAAAACTTCATGCGCCCAGGCAGTGCACTTCAACTCTTCACTTCTTAAGATTTGTTCAGAAGCCTTCTCTATTTTGGTCTAGCAATTTGATCGTCTGTCCCAAAGTAATGTTGGGATGGCGGTTCCGACTCTGGGATCCTCTTTTGATGCCTCTGTATTTGGTCTTGCACTCTGCATCTCTGGATTCTGCACTGGCAGTGTCCAAAAGTCGTTGCTATGTTCTGGAAATTCTAGTGAACTGTAAAATTCCGAGTTTTTTTTTTACTTAGACTACTTGCTGGTTACCTTGTCTTCAACTGCATGACGTGTAGAGACCTTTCTGTTAGTGCTGACGGATGGTAAGCTGGGCATAAAGTATGTAAAATGCCATTCGCCTTATTGAAAAGCATGAAATTAGATGGAGCGAATTGTGGTCCGTTGCTTGATACAATGAACGCGGGTTAAGCCAAAACGAAAAAACGTGGATCGCAAAGCATTGATGGTATTTCCAGATGTAGTGGTAGTCATGGGATCAGCTTCTGGGCACCTGGTTTAAGAATCGACTTCGTTTCTTTCTTTCTTATTTTCTTGTGTAAGAATTCGCCAACTAATGAAATATAATTCCAGGAATTCATAGCAAAGTATGCAGCAAATTGCTATTAGTCCGCGTAACAATCCATTAGCTTTTTTTAAGGGCATGGTTCCCTGAGAAGGTTGGTAGCCTTTTCATGGAGCATCATTCTCAGGATTGACTTATTCGAGAGTGGTCATCAGATTACATTAGCGGCAATAAGATTCGTCCTTATATGGGTGTTTTTAATTTAATTGCGTGTGTAAAATAATTTATGTATGCATGTATGTGTATATAGTATTTGATTATCATAGAAAGATTTAGATAGCTCTGGAATGTTAGAAAAATGCAGCTTTTTTTAACGTTCTTCTGCGTTCTAGAAAATACTGAAAGGTTATAACTGGCTGTGACCTGGTGCTCGAGAAATGCCTCGAAAGGCATTAAGTTAATGATATTACGTTTCGGAAATGAACCTAAGAAGAAGTAGTGAAGGCCTAACCTTCGATATATTATGGTTCCATTTGTCCATTTCATGGTATGTTTGCTTTCACGTTAAGCGGAAGTAGGGCGTAATCCATTGTTTACAGGGAAAGATTCTTTCATTTATGATGCAGACGATCATTTTTTTTACAATAGCGTTCACAAGTTGTAAGTCTGACTGACAATCAAGCTTTCTTTTCATAGCCAGGCATGCGCTCCGAACCTCGCCAGGAAGTTGGGAAAGCCTGTTCCATCGAATACCGTGCTGGGGACAGTCTCGAGATACATGTCATACCAGTTGGGCTTGCGCGCTGATTGTAAAGTTGTGGCGTTCACTGGAGACAACCCGTCCTCGCTGGCCGGCATGAGGTTGCAGGAAGGAGATGTGGCTGTCAGCCTTGGTACCAGCGACACGTTAATATTTTGGACGACGGAAGCACGGCCTGCTGTGGAAGGGCACGTTTTTGTCAATCCTATCGATGGTGAGGCTTTTCAGAGTGTCCTCGAAGCTAGGAAATAGACTGTTTTTGTACGAGCAGATCATGAACGCTGTTTGGCGTAGGTTTACTATTAGCGATGCTGCTCCCTTAAAAGTTTGCTAACGTCGATGTTGACCCCTGTTAATGACCTTAGGGAAACATTGTGTTAAATTCGCATTTATTCTGATGCTTTAATGTTCTCCGTTAATGTTTAAAGGCCTTTTTTTTGCATTCCGCTCATGGAGATTCACGCTTTGTTTCCCTAATGACGTACTTACATAAGTTTTTAGTTAAATATAAATGGTAGTAGCTTTATTTAGTTTGCCTGCTTTGTAGAAAAGGACTTCATGGCGATGTTGTGTTTCAAGAATGGCTCTTTGACGAGACAAAACGTTTGTAACATGCAATGTGACGGATCTTGGCCGATCTTCAACAGCATGCTGGAAAGGACTCCTGCCGGTAACTGCGGCACTATGGGGATCTACTTCGACGAGATGGAGATCATTCCGTTCGCGAAAGGTGTGTGTCGTCAGACTGCGTCGGGAGCGGTGGTCGACTCGCTGCCAAGCGAGTCGGAGGTGCGAGCGGTAGTGGAAGGACAGTGTCTCGGCAAGCGGTATCATGCGGAAAAGTTTGGATTTACAGCAGGTTCGAGTCGTTTTCTTGCCGGTGTCTTCTTTTTGAGATGAGCTGTCTTCGCCTTGAATCATGCATAATTATTTTGGTTAGACTGGAAATATCCTTCTTGGCCATCCGAGTCGTTTTATACTCAGCCTGATTTCGCGACAAAGAGCACATCTCCCCTCTTTAGCTCCACGATCTGCATTTCGACACTTAATCTGAATCTCAGTTTTGAACCCGTTTTGTCCGCAAAAGCACGGTTGCTTCGTACCAGCTTTCTTGAAAAGTTTCTTTCATGCGACGTGTTTACTTTGTATGCATCCATCTAGCACGGTCTCATTCTAGCACCTTCCTCTCGCATACTGGCTACTGGGGGCGCGTCATCCAACAGTCGCATCTTGCAGGTCCTGAGCGACGTGTTCAACTTGCCGGTGTACGCGCTGTCAGCGACTGCCAATTCGGCCTGTCTGGGTGGCATCTATCGCGCGCGGCATGCCCTCGTGGGAGGGGGTAAGGAATCTTTTCGCCGGATTGTCGAGCATGTGGATCCGTATCAAGCGATAAGCCAGCCGAACTCGCACAACCACGCCATCTACTCGCTCATGCTGTCCAGGTATGCCGAACTTGAGCAGCTCGTCATAGAGAAGTGTTCGGAGGTGGCGAAATAAATAGCATGGACGAATTTCGGTCCTTATTCGTTATGTAGCGCTCGTGTGTCCGACTGCAGTGTATTTAATTTGATAGTATAATTTTTTGATAGCAAGTGTAGGCAGGGATGATGATTTTCAATATGTCATTTCTCGGGATGTGTTTTCTGTCTTTCGCGAAAAACTGCAGGGTAGCTCGTTATGCGTCGCGTAGCACGAAGAGCTTTTACGAGTGCTATTCGCAAAGTGGTGAAAGGCGGCTTGGATCTGTTTCTACTCCTACCACAAATTAACATCCGACCTCAGACTCGGGGGAGGGGGCAAGAACGTGGGAAGGATCTCCGTTTAAGTTCAACTCCGGCTAAAATATGTAGATGAATAAATAATTAAACAACAACAACAACAACAACAACAATCGCTTTTTCTCCATAAATGCAAATTACAAGTTTTTTTGCCAAACCTCCAGATATTAAATAGATTACAACATTCCAAAAAAAAATTTTTTATGTTTTGTTTGTTTATTTGTTTGTTGTATAGTTCACAATTGTTACATGACTAATTTGCAGACATTGGAGCTGGCTAATGATCATTTTCATGTCGATTTACAGTATATGTTAAACGTAATACGCAAATACAAATGCAAATATAACTGATAAAACTGGTTGTAGGTTAATGGCCGTTCGCATCTGATGTGAAGGACAAGAGGTTTTCCGAAGGCGTTGCGTCTAATCGCGAAAATGCTCGACGATCCAAACTACGTCAGCGAGACTTACAGCCGTCAAAGTTCGATATTGTTGTGTGAGCTGTCAAGATAGGCATCAGACGGAGAACAGGATAGAGCGCTGCCAATGGTCGATCGTGCAAGTTGTTAAATGATAGCGTGATCGACCAACCCTGTGGAGACCAGTGAATGATAACTTAGCATTTCAAGAGATTCAGGGCTCATTGAAGTACTGTGAGATCAAACAACTACGAAAGTCATTAAAACTGCGACTTGCCTGGATGTGCGTTTAATGTCACAGCACCACAACACTCGCGCGTGCGGCGCACATATTACGTAAAATAAGCGTTTCTCGTTCCTTTCAAGTAGTATTAGCATTTCGCGACCATTAAATCTATAACCTCCTGTGTCCATATGACATCGGGATCTTGTATCTCTGCTCTTGATTGTGTGTCATGCTAACAACATGCAACGCTGGTAAATGCAAGCAGTCGCAAGGCGTAGGTAGCTGAAAATGTTTTTACAAGTCTCTCGGGTACATGAATCTGAATATCTCACAAATCATAGGTCTTGAAGCCGTGTCTTTGCTAATTAGTGCTGCAGCCTCGGTTCTTAAAACCCGCCTGCTTCAAACACATCTCGACGACCTACCGGATTGCCATGACCAACTTGCTTAGAGCATTGCGATGGATTGCCATGGATAACTTGATTAGAGCATAGCGATGTATTGCCATGGCCAACTTGGTTGGATCATAGCGATGGATTCGCGATGCTGGGGACGCCGCTCCGACGTGCGAGGGCCTTTAATGAACATTTTTAATCAACCGGTAAGAAACTCGAGGGCCAAATACAAACTGCAAGGCATGACTTTAGTTAGTACTTTAAAAGCAATGCAACAAACAGTATGTTTTTCGTTTACACTACTGCTGATGAAGTATCCAAGATCATTGACAACATTCAAACTTCAAAAGCATCCGGGCCAAACAGCATTCCTCCGCAACTATTAAAAATGGTCGTTGTCTTGATTTAACACCTACTATCTCTTATTATCAATCATTCATTTCTCCAAGCTTGTTTTTCATCCTGTCTTAAGTTAGCGAAGGTCATTCCAGTCTGTAAGTCTGGTGCTACGTACTTATGCGCTAATTACCGTCCTATTTTCTTACTTTCAAGTGTCAGTAAAGTTTTTGAGAAAGCAATGCACTCTCGCTCATACACATGCCTAGAAAAGTACAATTTAATTTATGGAATTACAGTTTGGATTCCGGCAAAAGCACTTAACGAGTCACGCCCTTGTCAGCATGATTGAGCAAATCAAGTCTAACTTAGATACAGGCAAATTTTCTGCAGGCGTATGCCTTGACTTACATAAGGCCTTCGACACCGTGAATCGCATCATTCTTCCAAAGAATCTTGAACATTATTAACTTCAAGGTCGTGTAAACGACTGGCTTGCTTCCTTCCTAAAAGACCACAAACAGTTCGTGACGATTGACTCGACTGATTCTGCAACCAGTGATGTGGAGTATGGTGGTCCACAAAGATCTGTGCTTGGACCCTTGCTGTTCTTGTTGTAGATAAATGACCTTCGACACAGCCTAAACAATTCGACATCTCGACATATTTGCCGACGACGCTAATGTCTAATCAGGTCAGTTACGTGGGAGTACGAATTGACTCATCCTTGACCTGGAAACCCCACATCACTGAACGAAGAAGTTAGCCAAAGTTGCGGCAATATTATCGAAGGTTCGGCATATTTTGCCACTAGAAACTCTGAAAAACTTGTGCTTTAGCCTCTTTCAAGCACAGCTATCTTGCGGATGTCTAGTCTGGGGTTTCGCAAATAGATCAGCATTACAAAGGTTCAACCGTATAAAAAAAAACGGACTCTTCCATGACTCGACCTTGAGCAGACACGAATATTTAAACTTGATGACGTAATCGAACTGAGCATATATCTTCATACGACTGGAACAGTGGCCAATAACCATATTCCCTAAGGTCACTTTTGTCAGCTAGAACATTTCCCAAACATACCAGAAATAGCGGAGTTAGAAAGCTCCATGTGCCAAAGACATACACCGTTATGTACGGCGATAGATCCTTGAAGTTTTTTGGCCCAGTCTTCCTTAACAGCCTGATGGCATGGACCTTAGGAGTACAGTAGTAAGCCGCAATTCAAAAGACAGCTACATACCCTCCTGATTAAAAATAACTGGGATTTAACATTGCTACAATGCGCTAGTGTATTATCTACTTTCTACATGATCAAACTGCTAAGCCTATGCTCGTTAAAAACGTTAGCTTTATTTGTAAGATTTTGTATTTAACCTGTGGCATTAGTAGTACGAATGCCTAATAATGTTTTAGGGAGCTCGTCTACCCAAATTAGCTCTGCTAAGAGAAGCCCTCCTTCCCAATTAGCTACCCAATACGATTATACTACTGGAGTTAATTTTTAGCTTGCTATCTGGGAGAAATAAAATTCTTGTTGTTGTTGTTGTTGCTGTTGTCAAACGTCAAGTCAAGTTCAACCATTCACTTCTCAAGCGAAAAATGTGTATGTGTGTATAGTGCTGCTTCGTGTACCGATTTTACTGCTTCGATAATAGTTTTGTAAATCATCGAACTAATTTAAAATTAACTGCAAGATGAAGAAGAAAAGGAAGATTTATTCTCTCCATAGATGATCAATACTGATCAAAGTAATTTATGATCTATAGAATTAAAGGCCCAAGCAAAAAGAATTGAAGAAAATCTCGCTTGAGTGCTCACAACTAGTGTTAAGATATGTGTTTCGAAGAGAAAGGGAAATCTTCCATAGCCGAAGCTTATCCGATCGAGAATGTTCCTATAACCGCGGTGAATCAGATCGAGAATTTTGCCTTTATGCAAGCATTTCGAATGTTTCAAGTGCTAAATTAAATCCTACTTACTGAATAATACTGAAATACGCACTTATAAAGAGAATAAGGTTAGATTGAAGAAGTAGAAACAAGCACTTGGTAAGGGTAAAATAAGTAAGAACAAAATAAGAAACTTCTAAATTATTTGCTATATTTAATAAAGAAACCAATACTTTTATTTACAATGAATTCTTATAATTATCTTCATTTGTCCTTTCATGCTCTATCATCGTCAGTATCAGCGTATACGCTGTCATTATTTCCCATTTAAGAATTTGAATCTCGGCAAATGACCATAACCTCAAAAGCAAACCTTATTGGGTTGGTCTTTGCAAACGTAAGCGCAAAGACCATGAGCTGCATAAATATCAAAGACGAGTATATGCTAAATACGGTCTAATAATAATCTCAAATTTTAAGCCCGCTACTGATGTGACAAAGTCATATTCAAATATGTAAAATCGTACGAAATGCAGCTTTCCTATTAAAAGACTGCGTAGTCTAACACGTTCCCGGTTATGCATATCAAATATCGCAAACTGAGCAAACTTTCGCAGAAGTAAAGATTCCTGTATTCAAAGCTGTCTACGAGGAAGTGAAGCAAAATTAATGTTAGAGAGTTGGTTATAGAGTATGCACGATTTTGGTTCCATATGTTTCTGTTCATCCGCTTTGGATAGTAAGTATTTGACCATTCTTTGCGCGAGTTTTTGGAGTGGGCGTTTAGATTGACAAAGTTAATGCCGAGGCTGTGGAAGTTCATTCTTGTCCCAGTGGAACCAAAGCCATAGATTACGTTCAATGATGTCGGCACGGGTCAAGATTAGGAAATGTGAAAACAGGGAAAGTATAGTATCTTCAAGGCCGGAGAATTAAAAATTTATAGTGCTGGCAGTTGAAATTTGGAGATTTTGTTCAGCTCGTGTTTGTACGCAAGAGCCCAGACAGTTGTCTGTAAGAGCAAACTATGTTCTCTTCCGTTGAAATACGATCTGAATTAGCCTAATGTTAAACAACTAATTCCATATTTTTATTATGTTTATATGGACATCCTTGTTGGCAGCATCGATGGCTTTATCCAAGTCGCGAAATAACCTACAATCGGACTCCCGACGTGCTAGTATATCACTTAGATTAATAACCAAGGTAGCTAGTGCATTAGAACGTGAACGTTGCTTCCGGAAGTTAAAATTGAGCTCATAAATTAGCTTATACATGGTCTTTTCAATAACTTTACTAATGTTAGATATTATTTAAATAGGTCTGTAACTTTTGCATCTTTTTGGAGAGCCAGTCTTATGAACTCGCGTTACCTTTGCTAATTTTTTATAAGTTCATGGAACTTGCCTTACTTGAAAGATCCGTTTAGTATAGACAACGTGGATACAGATCCTAGTTTAAATAGACAACTTGAGTGATGTAGGGGCGAGAGGTTTTCAAATATTGAGTCAATTTATTATGTTCATCACTTGGCTAGCTTGAATGGGTGCTACAACAGGCTGTGGTTTGTAGGAGGTGGGGCTAGTAACACTTGTATTGAGAGTCCGAAGATGTTCTTTCCCCGAAGTAGGAGAACTAGTAATTGAAGTCCAATCTTTCGTTCTTCTTTATGATGTAATAAATAGAGCTTCGATGTTTTCTTGTACTCTGCGCACGCCGCATTTTTTTCTAGTTCGCGAGTTTCCGTTTTGCATCGTTTTAAGTAACTTTCATGAGCATTTCGGTTGAGATTCGAGTTATATTTTGATGCCTATGTTCGTTTTACTAAGCTTTGTACTGCGCAATTGAATTTAGTACGTCTTTCATTTCATTCATTAAGCCAGTTCTAAATTACTAAGGTCTTTTTCGTTTCCAAATATGTACTTTTAGTCGCAAGTCCAAAGTTTCTCTCAAAACTTTCTTTTGGCAAAACGCTTGAATGAACGGCCATGTATCGCTGTATGCATTGGACCTTTTCTTACAGTAATCAGGTAAAATAGACACGTAGTTTCAACAACCACATAGTTTCAATCGTTGATAATATATAGATGTATCTATATATATATATTATATATATATATATATATATATATATATATATATATATATATATTCCATTATGTCCCATAACTAAATTAGCAAGAACAGCACCTAACGGAGCATAGCCACTCCATTAATTTGATCATAGAAAGAACCATTATACATAAAATGAGTTTGAGTTTTAGCGAAAATAACCTGGATAACTTGGTAAGTTGTGCTTCACTGATGTTGAGTTTAGGATAGCTATCTAAAATAGTGCTCACGACAATATTTATTATTTCCATTGAAGATATGTTAGTGAATAAATTGCAAAAATATTTGGTTAAATAACTGTGACCTTCCTAAACCAACCTTTTATTGTAGACATGTCAACGATATCTTTTCTTCAACTCAGCTGATGAAGTGATTCCTTTTTTTTTTACCTTACTTCATTTTTCACAAGAACGCTTTTATAGGACTTTTGCAGGAATAGGAATTTTAACAGTTTTTGTGCCTACTTTTATAAGGTGGGATTAATTAAGACTCTAATTGACCGTGTATTCAAAATTATCACTTCATGGCCCGGATTTCATGGGGATATAAAGAAAATTACTAACATTCTCATTAAGAACCAGTTTCCAAAACTAAATTTTGACATCTGTTGCTGGTTGAATTTGATCCACAAAGTTGACGTGAAGGTTGGATTAATTTGTGTACGCATAAGGCTGTCCTGTCCGCGAAACAGACGCATTAGAACCAAAGAAGCAATGCGCCAATGGGCATACTTAAGTTCACACCTATCCTGAACATAGGCGATCCAAATGCTTAGGTAGCCGCGAATCAACTTGCTTGAGTAAAATTATATTGAAACGGAACGCAGTTAGAGTGTCTTAGCTCCAGGCAATGCGACGTGATGGAGACAAACGTTTTAAACGTAGGCGTACCTTATGACGAAGAAGCGTGAATAACCAAATCTCATTGAGAAGCACACTGCAATGCTGCACCAAACTTCATCTAGTACCATTGCGCCAGCGCAGATGGTCTGCAAACTTCACTTCTTAAGAATGCAGGCGGTTGCTTGATGAGGAGGTTAAAGCTTCACTTGAACATTAGTAAGCGCGTAGGATTATATATTCGACGTCGCGAATATATTCAGAAGTTCAGCGTTTATTCTCTGCTTGTCAAATTTGAATCTTCCGAGTCATCAGTTATCGGTTTTCGGCCAGTTAGTTCATCTTTAGAGCAGTAAAATGTGGTCGCACCAAAAACGCACCACCAAAGGCACTTCTATAATTTACTGCTTGAATTCTTACAATAAAGCTACTCAGGCATTACGTACATAACTAGGTCACCAACAAGAAAATTATGTTACTGATCTTTTTGCAACCGGGTGGCATGGTAGCGCTAGAAGAAGTGCCGAAATCCTGCTGGTTTAAAGTCAAAACCAAAAAAATGCAGAGCACACCTGCCTTTAACAACGCAAGGAATTCACCGAATCTCAACATTTCCTTCTATCGCGATCGCGCAGACGCAGCCGTGGAAAAACAGGACTATCAGAGCTTTGCGGGTACGCACATTGCAGTATAAATGCACGCGCCTCCGTTTAGCAGGCCCTGCAGTGGGTGGAAACAGGCAATCCAAGATATGCTGCAGACATACAACTCCTAACTGCTAAAGGTTTGCGAAGTCAGAACCCACGCAAATCAATAAGCAATATTGACTTAATCGTGCAAGCCTATTCTTACGCAATCATCATCCGCCAGAGACAGGACGGTACAGATCGAGCTCGGAAAACCCTTCAAATAAAAGACGACAACTAACGACCACGACAACTAAGGACCAAACGAGCTACTCGCGAGTTTGACAGCGCGCTTCACCGGCAAGCGTCCGTGAATACCAGAGTGACCTGACTTCATCAACCGCTGACTCACTTCTAGAATGTCCATCCTCATTAGCGCAGAGGGTAAACAAGAAGCACGCACGAGGAACGGCGATCGAGAAACTGAAGGCGATTTTCTTCTTATTCGGTTAGAATCTGTCGACAAGAGTGAGGAGACGCCTACGCTCGATTTCGGCGCTTTCCGACATAGAAGAGTCGCCGATATGGCCGGCATACTCTGCAAAACAAAAACAACATGTCGCTCACGATATGCACATTGTAAGATAAAGCAGCATGTAAAAAAGACAAATTTAAATATCACGTTATAAAGCACCCGACCTACAGTGATTTCATCATCAGGGTACTGGCGGGAAAATTTCACAAGATCCTGATATGCTACCGGGAAGGCTACATTAGATCGGTCAGTACAAAGCGTACTAGCAGTCGAACAATTCTTAAGACATAGACGACCAAACCATTTGGCATTCCTTATTTCACAGACAAACTCGACCAGCAATGAAAGCATTCATATCCAGCAGGCCTGAACAAAATTTTCCCGGGAAGACCGTCAATCAATAAAAGACGGGCACGTCAAGATCAAAAGACTCACAATGAGACTTCCATTTTTAGGACAAAAGTCACAAGTTCGTGGGTAAAGAACAGAAACCCTCATGCTTACCTCTCATCACCTGCTTAATCTGCTTTGTAGATCCTCCATGTTGCCCCAACAAAGTCAGTACCCGCTGCTTGATCTAAAATATTGCTGGATATAAAACATCGCTTACATACCTACACACATGCATACATACATCCATACATACATACATACATACATACATACATACATACATACATACATACATACATACATACATAC
>QQSS02128409.1:0-16141 GCA_003687565.2 Craspedacusta sowerbii
GTAGATCACGTTGGCAGTATTTGGAACAGTCTAATAAAAAATATTTTGTGTATGTAATAATAAATATTTTTCTTGTTGTAGAATCGCCTTGTAGTCTTGATGTATATGTATATATATGCGCAATGACTTGAGATTTTTCTCTTTGTGTCATATATGGATGGTGACATACCCTTATTGAATATTGCCTCAAACAGTCACCCATAATATTGAAAATGCTGTATGCATTGACATTGGTCTTCATGTTCATCATTCGCTTACGATTTCCTGCTTATCAACCGGCTATGCAGATCATCATAAGGCGCTACGGTGTTCAAATAAGCAAGATCTTTAGAAAATGGGAGAAGATGAACCTGAAGTACAGAAAAACGCAACTGAATGTAGATTTCCTGCTGAAATGCACTGAACAGAACCTTATTCCAACATTTTTGAGATTCAAAGTTGCTAGTTGCTCATCTGCTGGGGTTTATAAATCCTGTCAGCAAAAGCTGCTCAAACAAGAGATCACCAGTAAGCAGTGCCTTTTAGCTACGTTGGAAAGACCAGAGAAACACCTAAAGAGAGAATTACAGGCCAGTGTCACGTTTATTGACCTATTCATGTTTGCTCTTTTTTAATGAGACATATCAATAGTGTTTTAGCATGAATTAAATAGACCCATGATAAAAAACTTTTAAAGCTTGGTTTTGTACCTGTTGATGATGTTGATGAACCCAAAGTCATTCACAACTTTTCTTCCCACACTCTCACCAATGCAGAGGAGAGTCTTTTTTAAAGAAGGGTCTTAATTTTGCACTTCCTCCTAAGTCTTTAAATTATGGTGATGCACTTTTGCCTTATGAGAAGTTTTACAGCAAATTATGTAATACAGGTAAGATCAGCCCACAATCTTTATCATCATGCAGAACATTCATTGCCAGTCTGGCCCAAAATATGTTTGATTCATATCATGTTAAAATGGAGCAAAGCCTCACTACTGAAGAGCTTTCTGCTCTTAATTCTTTGAAGAAATTAAGTAATCTTGTTATTTAACGCAGTGAGAAAGGTAACTCGGTCGTTATTATGAATAAAACTGATTACATTGAAAGAATGGAAGAGTTACTCTCAGACAACACAAACAAGTTTAAGAGCCTCAATATTCCATCTGGCAAAGAGTATAACCACATGTGGAACCAGGAACTCAGAGTTCGATCACTGTTACGCAAACTAAGAGATAAGAAGATCATTGACTTTAATGCGTATCATGAACTGTGCCCCAGAGGTTCGCGGCCTAGTATAATTTATGGGTTGGCTAAGGTTCACAAAGATTTAAGCAATGGCTTCCCTAAGCTTTGTCCTATTTTATCCAGTATCAATACCCCTTCTTATAAGCTGGCTAAGTACTTAGTAAAAGTTTTAGAGCCTTTGACACGCAATGACTACACGGTTAAGGATTCATTTTATTTTGCTAAGGATGTCCGCTCTGCGGATTCGGGATGTGTTATGGCTTCTTTTTGATATAGACTCTCTTTTTACTAGTGTACCTCTTGACGAGACTATTAGTACTTGTTGTGATATTCTCTTTGCTAATTGTGACTCCGTTACTGTACTTATCAAGAACCAGCTAAGAGAACTTCTGATAGTGACCACCAAAGAATCCTTAATCTTATTTAATGGCAAATACTATGCGCAAACTGATGGAGTTGCTATGGGGTCTCCTCTAGGGCCCACGCTTGCCAATGTTTTTCTCTGCTATCATGAGAAGATCGGGCTGAATGACTGTTCTAAACAATTTAAACCTTGTTATTTTCGTCGGTATGTTGATGATATATTTGCTCTCTTCAGTTCTTATGACCATGTTGACACATTTCAAAGTTTTCTTAATGAACGTCATGTCAACATTAGATTCACTGCTCAAAATGATGGAAATGATTATGGATTTAGGAGCATCCCAAAATTCAAGTTTCTATTAATATTAACGCTATTTTGTTATAGGAAATAGTTACGGAAATGCTGTACTTGCTTTCTCGCAAAAGTTTATTAAATTTGGACTTTTTTAAAAGTGAGTACAAGCATTCCTTAAGAACATTGATTTAAGTAAACAGCGAGTAATCCAGGGCTTTTTATAGGCTTAGCTCTCTATGGTTTAATCGATGTAATGGAGCCATTACGATATCTAGCAAGTTGAATTCCCACTAAAAAAACAGTGTTTTGTATTATTTGTAAATAAATTACCTGCAAGTGTTTGTGAGGGATTAGTAACGCGAGAAGGCTGAAGAACTTGAGGCTGCAGGAAACTGCAGGACATTTTATCATAAAAGTCGCATGTATCAAGGCAATCATCGTAGTATAACTTGTTAGTTCATTGAAGTTCACTATTTGACTAGTGACTTTATTGAGCAAACTGCTTACACTGTAAGATGGTTGAAGTTCCAAACTAAGGTCATTAGAGGTTTTAGGAAAATACTGTCTGATTGCTTTGATTAAAGTGCTGTCAGGTCATGGGCAGAAGGCAATGCTTTCACATGACAAGGAGAGGAAATACGGGTTTCATTAGCAAGGTATTCTTTTATAGGCAGACTACGGCATTTTTTTGTGGACGTACATTGTACATTCGGAACGCTGTATTATTTTTATGCGAGTGGGCATACAGCGCCTGCAAGACTCACACTTCACACTTCGCATTTCATCCTTAGTTATACAAGCGAACGCAAGTGATAGGAAACATCACAAACACTTAATAAATACGATTAAAATATTTTATTGCTAAAGCAGAGCTAATCGTAGAGTAAACTCCCAACGATGCCGGAAACTCTTAGACCTCGGGAAATTTGAGGTGAACCTGAAAATATATAATAAACCTAAAATATATAGTCTAATTGTATTTCCAGTTTTCTAGTGTCCACGAACCAAAGAAGTCTACAAGTCATGAAGAGAATTCTTTTATACTTGAACGTGCTAAACCATCTTGATAGGAATGGGTAGTACCCCTCGAGACCTTTTTCGGCTATCAATCTACTTTTTGGTTTGTTCAACAATATATTTTTTGTCCTTCATTTTCATGCTGTCTCTAAAATGGTGGCTTCATTTGTATGAATTGCAAACTAGCAGATCAAAATGAGGCGCAAATACTGCAATTTTCAATAATAGCTAACTTAAATACAACCGAGGAGCAATTGTTGCTTTTATCAGACCATCGAAAAAAAAAAGGTCACACCTGCATTTTTAGTTAACTCTATGACGGATGCCAATAGTAAAATCATTCAAACCTCGGGTTATCGACTCGAAAGCGTATACGTAGCCTGTAGTTGAGCAAAAGGAAGTTTTCTTAATATATAACATGAGCTCTTCTCTAAAGGTGGATTTCCATATCCGAAAATTTTCCGTGGACAGAACGGAACAATAGGTGACCGTAATTAATTGCCACTTAAACCCTTATCAGCAACGGAATCTTTTCCGTTCCGCTCTGTCTGGACAGAAGTTGAACTGAATCCAACTTTGAATGGGTTTTCTGGCGGTAAAATCGAAAAACGAGCCTGAATAATCGAGCAAAATTTTCTTTTGACCAATTTGCGGATCCAAATTGGATCTTTTCATCCGTTCTGTCCGCGGAAAATTTTCCGGTTATGGAAATCAACCTTAACCAGAGGCAGCCTCATGTTCTCTAGTGCTGAGTTGAGTGTTTTTCTTTCACCGAGAGAAAGCGTTGCCATGCGTAACTAAAGCTGAGACGTCACACCGGATTGGTTCATTGTTTTTTTTTAATCGAGTGAGGTGAGGAAGTAGGGGAGGCACTTCACTGACCAAGATAGTGTTGCTGTACTTTGAACCCGCAGGTCCAAAGTTTGAATTTCAGCAGATTCAACGTGTGAGAATTCGACTCCTTGCAGCAAGCGCAGCTGTTCTTATGAAATGTGACACAAACCTTTTTCATGTTTGCATCGTTGGCAGCTTAATGAATTGTTCCGTTGAAATGCGATGCTGGTGATTTGGCAGCATATTTCCTGATCTTCTTGCGTTATTAAGGGTTCACTCTCTCGGTTGGGGATGATGGCGGAAGCACACGTGTCTGGCAATTATGGTTCTTAAGGGCAGGAGTTTCTAGCCTGATGACACGTTTTCAGAGTGCAGTGTTGATTTTCTCGCACAGCCCTGAGCAAATTTACCAGCGTTGATCCTCTTTAGAAGACTTTGACGGGGGAAATTCCTACTCGCTCCTCATTGAATGGCAAGTCCAGAAGCCCTTTCTACCCTCTTGGTTTTTGGTTCTAAACATTGACGTTTTGATTTGAAAACGGTATAGATTGTTCATGTAATTGTTATGGCAATGTTTTGTCATAACAAGCTGTCTGTTTTTAGCTCGTGGTTTGCATTTGCATTCTTGGTTCTGGTTTTTTATAATTAAGTTCAACTTTCAATACCGTCGGTTAGCCAGTCAAGCGAAAGGACGGTGGTTGTCATCTAGCATATGCCTGTAAACCCCGCACCTTATTTTCGTTGAACATCGAACACGAACAATGGCATATACCGCTGATCATCGCTAGGAAAATGAGTATAAAGAAGTTCATCTTTCTTCTGGGTAGGGGATCACACGTGGCTTAGTTTATTAGATTAGGAGAGTATGATAGATTTTTTGAAGATGAGAATGTGTGTACTTCTATTGTCTGGAGGTTTGGTTACCACCTCACAAGGACCTTAGTACTTAGCATACTACACCACCTGGTGCGTTGCAGCGTTACCTTATATGGACAAGTAAATGTTATTACTATGTATATCTGCATAAATAGACACGGTATCCACCAATATCATATGTGGGTATAGCCTGTACATAATGTAGACACGGTGCAGCGCGACCATTTAAGGCATAAGCTGTGTATGTCTTGTAAATCTCCTTGTATGGCATGGTTCGAGTAGAGCACTGTGCAGCAATACCATTTATATCATAATTTGTATGCACGTGAAGCTATAAATGTAACGACTCACCACTTGTATAAATATGTGATGAGCGCCAAGCAAATCATTATTCAGTAAAGCACTTGTACTACACTGCTGAGACACTGTTCAACACGTTATCTGTTCCCTTAGTCATGCAGAGGGTGAGAGTTAGCGCACTTTTCAGTCTGTATGTGAAATCTGCAAATGACAAAATATTATGAAAGCCAACTAGTGTTCAAATGTTTTTCTCTCATTGCAAGGTAAGTATTTTATACCAATGATGTGTCAAAAGTCATTTGTGAAGCAGGAGTGCATTCGTTGACCTTAAGTTCACAATTTTTTTTTATCATTCCAGCTCTGTAAGACACTTGGACACACTGGTTGGTATGCCTGTCCATACCTTAAGAAACCAGAGTAAAATATTGTTGCCAACACTATGTTACTATTATTCTATAATAAATGACATGTCGTTGGTAACGACAGGGACTCTGTCTCATGTTAGCTTGTAAAGCACAATCCTACGTTTGCAAATCCATATGTGAACTTAAAAGCAAGCTAGTTATTGCAAAGATGAAAGAAGATTTCTAATGCCAATGATACTTCAGGGTAATATCAAAAGTAGGTACAGCATTCCTATAATCTAAAATTCATGAAAACATAATTACATCATTCCAATTGATGTTTTTTCTTTGTTGGCTGCTGTTTCAAGTTGCTACTGTCTGATCCTGTTGTTTTTGTTACATCTGCTGGTTGCTTCCAGTGAAAGGTTAATGTGTATGTGAGTGTATCCTCTCATTTGTAAAATATTGAAATATTTTATTGTCAGAATGCATTTTATGTAGATGTTTTGTATTTCCTCTTTCAGGTTCGTAATGGCATTAGCTGCGGTGGCAATAACATTTCTATGTGGTCTTGTTATCTTTGCATATGTGTTGTGGGTGAAACTTCTAAGAAAGTATTCCAGCTTTAAGTTTGAAAAGACGCTACCATTTTTGGGGAATGCTCTCATTATTCCTTCAGAGCCGCATCTTGTTTTGCAGTTTCTCCAAAATATGCAAAACAAGTTTGGGCCAACATTCATTTTATGGCATGGCTTTAAACCATTGATGTTTACCAGTGATGTAGACATTGTCGAGGGCTTGCTAAGCAGCAATTTATTGATCACAAAGTCAAGTTTTTATGATTTTGTGCATGACTGGCTTGGAACTGGTCTCTTAACCAGCACGGGTACCAAGTGGAAAGATCGTCGACGTCTCCTTACTCCAGCATTCCACTTTTCGATTTTAAACAACTTTGTGAGTGTTTTCGAAAGACAAGGCAAGATTTTAGCTGAAAAACTTAACTCTTTCGCGGAAAGCGGATTGGCATTTGACATTCAAGGCCCGGTGGGGCGTTGCGCCTTGGATATCATCTGTGAAACAGCTATGGGAGTTCATTGCAATGCTCAAGAGCAAACCACCTCGGAATATGTCTCGGCAGTGTTGGCGCTCTCTGGTCATTTTCACTTGCGGCAAAAGAACCCTTTCTTATGGCCGGAATTCGTGTACAAACTATCTGCAGAGGGAAGGAAACAACGAAAGAGCCTGAATACGGTTCTAAATTTCACGCGGCAGGTAATTACTGAGCGTATTGAGATGCGCAACAAATCATCGGTGCGTTCAGGGAAACCTGCTTTCCTTGACTTGTTGTTGGATAGCTACACAAAGGGGGATATTGATTTTGAAGGAATACGTGAAGAGGTTGATACATTCATGTTTGAGGGTCATGATACAACAGCTGCAGCGATGAGTTGGACTCTTTTCCTGTTGGGACATCATCCTGAAGTACAAGCGAAGTTGCATTCTGAGATTGATGGTGTTGTAGAAGGAATAGGTGAATCGATTACTGAACAAATTAAAGGCTTGAAATACTTGGAATGTGTAATTAAGGAGACATTGAGACTTTATCCGCCTGTGTCGTTTTATGCCCGCCGATTAGACGCCGATCTTGTTGTGAAGGGCGTGACGGTTCCTTGCGGAACGGAAATAGGGGTATTTGCTTATGGACTGCATCGTAACCCTGCCTTGTGGGATGATCCTGAAAAGTTTGATCCTGATCGATTTCTTACCGAGCAATTTTCGAAGCGACACGCATACCAGTACGTGCCATTTTCAGCTGGAGCTCGAAACTGCATTGGTCAGAAGTTCGCCTTGCTGGAGGAAAGATTTGTTTTATTCCACATCCTAAAGCTTTTTGAAGTGAAATCTGTTCAGCAAGCAGATAAAGTTGACCTTTGCACGGAAATAGTAACAAGGTCAAACAATGGACTATGGATTAAACTGACTAAGCGCTGATCTCATGCTTACATGATTACGGACGTAGTCTTGACATCTAAAAAGTTACGAGTTGGTTTTAGGATATCGATTCCGTATTTAATGCTTGTGTTGCTGATTATTTGAAGTGCAGCTGGCCTGACTTCTCATATTCGCAACCCGATCAAATGCTAATCTGATTAACTCGCTTGTTTGTGATCTAGCAGCGACAGGATGGTAAAGTCTCTCTGCGATGTATTCGTTTTGCTCCGTTCATTAGTCTAGCTTTCGCTGTTACAATTTATTTTTGTGGACCTTTGATTGTTGGTAAGCCATAAGCATGTCAGGCGAAAGTAACCTTGGGAAATTTGGGCTTTTTGAAAATCGTCTTGGTTCAATCATTCGCAGCTAATTATTCGTGATGCACAACATAACGATAAAATTCAACGCTACAGGTGATAAGTGAACGTGAATTTTAAATGCGATTCATGATAAGTGAACGTGAATTGTAAATGCGATTCATTTGATTCTTTTTTATTCCCTGCATTCCTTTCGTGTGCTTGTAAGGTGTTTGCAGTCCATGGTTTTGATATTGTATCTAGGTGTGGTGTTTTGATAGATTGTGTTTGACACACGTAGTTTCACTAAATAGACACACCAGTTTCAGTAAATTGGACAGCTAGTATTGCTCGACCGCCTTGGGGAGAAGTTGATTCTTTTGGTTCATTATCTGGTTGAAAAATCTGTTGGTTGATTGCCTTGCGTGCAGTTTAGACCATTTCAAGACTATAGCTGTGCTTCGTGTTTTTCTTTTTAATTTTTGCTCTTCTCATGCTTGTGTCCTATTAAGTATTTTTTGATGATGAGAAGATTGCTTATTATTATAAGAGTGCTTATAGCTTCAGTATTTTGCATGCCACCTGTAGGCTTGTTTATTCCATATATGATATATCATGGCATTGTCCTTTGGTTATCATGATGGCCTCGTGCAGAAAAAAAGTTGCTAGGGCTCACGAACTGCTGATTGATTTTGCTTGATGAGTTATTTTAGTTATGAACGCCTATGCGTTGTGATATTATCCAATAAAAGTTTTAAATTTTATGCTGTTTGGAAGCTATTTCCGTTTCCATTTGACTCCTCCTGAATGTGGACGGTTTGATAATGTCGGCTGATATTGCCTCGGGGTGTCATAGCGTGTTTTTTATTTCTCACTGGTTCATGCTTTGGTTAAAAGCTTCGGGTACCTGGCCGCGGTGGTGCAAAATTGATAATTTATCCAAGAACATTAGTCGGTACGCAGCCAAGCAGTAGTCAGTGAAGTGTATGTTGCGCGCTACAATAAGCACTTACCATGCTATCTGCCCATGTATACCTAGATATTAGCCTGGAAAATAACTTATTGTTATAAGTAAGGCAGCACTGCTTCTAATCGCCCTTGTAAATTCTAATTGTACAATCTTGTTATGCTGTTGTATCGGGATGTTCCTTGCCGAGAAAACTCAATATTGTCATGTGAGCAAGTTCTTTCTATTGGTAATTATCGAAAGGTATGGATTTGTCAGAATGCCTTTTAAGTAGATGTTCTATATATCCTGTTCTAGGTCAGTAATGGCATTAGCTGCTGCTGCAATAACATTGCTATGTGCTGTTGTGGTCATAGCATATGTGTTGTGGGTGAAACGTCTAAGGAAATATTCCAGCTTTAAGTTTGAGAAGCCGATACCATTTTTGGGGAATGCTCTTAGCGTTCCGTCGGAGCCTCATGTTATGGTGAAATTCATCCAAGATATGCAAAGGAAGTTTGGACCAACATTCGTTTTGTGGCTTGGCTTCAGACCGGTGATGTTCACCAGTGATATAGACGTGGTTGAGGGCTTGCTAAGCAGCCACTTGTTAATTACCAAGTCAAGCCTGTATAACTTCTTGCATGACTGGCTTGGAACTGGCCTCTTAACTAGCACGGGTACCAAGTGGAAAGATCGTCGACGTCTCCTTACTCCAACATTCCATTTTTCGATTTTAAACAACTTTGTGAGTGTTTTTGAGAGGCAAGGGGAGATTTTAGCCGAAAAACTTAACTCTTTCGCAGAAAGTGGATCGGCATTTGACATTCAAGGCCCGGTGGGGCGTTGCGCCTTGGATATCATCTGTGAAACAGCTATGGGAGTTCATTGCAATGCTCAAGAGCGAACCGACTCGGAATATGTCTCGGCAGTGTTGGCACTCTCTGGTCATGTTCACTTGCGGCAAAAGAACCCTTTTTTATGGCCGGAATTCTTGTACAAATTATCTGGAGAGGGAAGGAAACAACGAAAGAGCCTGAATACGGTTCTAAATTTCACGCGGCAGGTGATTACTGAGCGCATTCAGATGCGCAACAAATCATCGGTTCGTTCGGAGAAGTCTGCTTTCCTTGACTTGTTGTTGGATAGCTACACAAAGGGGGATATTGATTTTGAAGGAATACGTGAAGAGGTTGATACATTCATGTTTGAGGGTCATGATACCACAGCTGCAGCAATGAGCTGGACCCTTTTCCTGTTGGGACATCACCCTGAAATACAAGAAAAGTTGCATTCTGAGATTGATAGTGTTGTAGAAGGAAGAGGTGAATCGATTACTGAACAAATTAAAGGCTTGAAGTACTTGGAAAGTGTTATCAAGGAAGCCTTGAGACTTTATCCTTCTGTGTCTTTGTATGCCCGTCGATTGGATGCCGATCTGATAGTTAAGGGAGTTACGGTACCCGCTGGAACGGAAGTTGGGATATTTGCTTATGGACTGCATCGTAACCCTGCCTTCTGGGATGATCCTGAAAAGTTCGATCCTGATCGATTTCTTACCGAGCAGTTTTCGAAGCGACACGCATACCAGTACGTGCCATTTTCAGCTGGACCACGAAACTGCATTGGTCAGAAGTTCGCCTTGCTTGAGGAAAGATTTGTTTTATTCCAAGTTCTAAAGCGTTTTAAAGTTGAGTCTGTTCAACACGTGGATAAAGTTGACCTATGTGCCGAACTGATAACTAGGTCAAACAATGGATTGTGGATTAAACTGAGCAAGCGCTGAGCTCATGTTCTAGTTGGTTGCGGTCATGTTTTTTACATCGACAAATTAATCAGTTTGTTATCTCGCAGTGATATGCTTATTTTGATTAGTCTTTGCTGTAGTGCTTCAATTATTTTTTGAACCACTGATTGGCGACAAATCTTTCACATGTCACAGAGAAGTGAGCTTTTGACATCTGGTACTTTTAAAAGATTCTTGTTCGTCGATGATCGATTTGATGGTCCTTTCTACACAGAATTACGTCCTAATTCGCAAGTTACTGGTTGTTGGATGAAATTAAATTGTGAATATTTTTGTCCGATTGTTTTTTTTTGGGGGGGGGGGGGGGCCTCTCCGGGTCTTTGGGTTTCTCCGCAATCGTTGGCGGGCCTTCTAGTTGGCTGTTTGAGTTTGCGGTTTTGAATTGATTGTTTTATTTTTTCACACGTAATATTGTGCTATTGCTTAAGTAAATAGGACATCAATTGTATCAGACTAACGCGTCATTGATTTTGATCAGGTTTGGGTTGAGGCGCTTTATTTTGACGTAAGCCTTCCATGATCATTTTTTTCTAGTAGATGTTTTTGTATGTACATAATTTCTCTTCATTCGTGCTTGCACACTGTTAATTATTTTGCGCATGTTGAAAGATTGTTCATTACGATAAGAGTAATTTCAATTTGAATTTTTCATTCAGCCTTCGAGTTTAGTACCCCATATTTGATATATGGTTGCGTTACGCTTTTGAAAGTTCTTGTGCGAATAATTTGATTGCTGATTTGTTATCCTTGATGAACTATTAGAATTATGCTCCTAGTCCTTTCGGATTTTATCTAAGATAAATTTAAGCTTATCGCCTTTATATTTTTTCCACGCTCATTCGTGAATCCATTCAAAATTTTGGATTGCTGATTGTTATTGTTAGCAAAGCGTTTAAAATGCTTGTTTATCTTTAATAACGTATCTAGATTGTGCTTCCTTTGATTATCTGTGGTGTCTGTAGGCTAGCTAAGCGAATTATGAGGTCGCTTATTCCAAAACTTCTATTTCTACATTGTTATACGCGGTAGTGCAATGCTAGAAGATGAACACTCTACCAGCTCATGATTATTCCTATTGAAGCAAATTTTGCGTGCACACTGGCATACGCGAAAGGGAAATCAAACGATAATCAATAAATATAGTCTAGCATAAACATCGGCTACATGCATTGCGGTGCTGTTAATGCAAACGTGCCCTGAGCGCCAGTAATGGCAAATTTGTTGGAATTCTTTGGAACTGCCTATTTACAATTTTACAGGCACAGACACACAAAAAGCTCGCTAGCAGTCGCTCCTTTGCTCGTGCCCTCATTAGTTCTCTCATTTGCCTATTCACTTAATCTCTGACCAGCCCTCTCGCTCCCTTTCAACCTAGCCATTCTTGACGCTGCTTTAACATCTAGCAAGGAGACTTGCCAGCATAGGTGCTTTGGAAATTTTCACAACACAGACCTGGAGTAGATGGCCTTAGTGGATCACAGACAAAGCTAGTTGACTTACCCTGGACTAGGCGCTGTTTGTACCTTGTGTTCTTTGTTTTTGATAAAATTTCAATACGCATTTTGGTAGCGGTTATTGGAGTTCGGTTTTGTGGTAATGCTGTATTTGATGAAAGCGTCATTGTTTTATTGTAGCCTAGCTGAGATAGTCATACGACAATCCCCAGTCAAGATTTACTATGACTGCTTGGCGCGATGGAACTCGTTGATATCTATTCGCTACTAAATGCGACACTTGTTTTCCTGGCGGGACTTTGTATTGCTTATTGTTTCTTGGATTTGCTATGGAGACTTTGGACCTTGCCATACGCGGACTTGCCAGGGCCCAGGAGTTACCCTTTTGTTGGTAATGCATTGCAGTTTGAGACGGATCCCCACAAAGTCGCCCTCCAGTTTAAAGGATGGATGGAAAAGTATGGCACGCCGCATGTGGTCTGGTTTGGGCCAATACCTGTGGTCTTATGCGGAACCCCGGAGTACGCCGAGGCACTGTTGAGCAGTCAGACTACAATCGATAAGTCTATCATGTACTCGTATTTGACTGACTGGCTAGGCGACGGTCTCTTGCTTAGTTCTGGAGATAAGTGGAGGTCACGCCGTCGGTTTCTGACCCCAGCATTCCACTTCGGTGCGTTGTCTAATTATAGAGATATGATGGATTGCAAGGCCAAGATTCTTGTTACGAAGCTTGATGTCTTTGCTAAAGAGCAGAGAGTTTTCGATATACAGACTCCTGTTGGCCTGTGCTCTCTTGATATCATATGCGAGGCTGCTATGGGAGTGAACTGCGAGGCGCAGAAAGCTGACTCCTCCGAGTACGTGAAGTCCGTGCTTACTCTCTCGAGCATCATCCAGCAAAGATCGAAGATGCCGCATCTGTGGCCGAACTTCGTATTCCGCCTTACGGAGATGGGTCGCCGTTTTTATAAGCTCCTAGATCAAGTACATTCGTACTCGCGACAAGTTATTCTCAAACGTATGGAGGCGAAGTCGTCGGCAAAGCCCCTTTCTGACTCTGAGACCACGAGCCGGACCTTCCTTGACATTCTGCTTGACATGCATGCGAATGGTGACATTGAGACGGACGGTGTTCAAGAGGAAGTTGACACGTTCATGTTTGAGGGGCATGACACAACCTCGTCAGGTATAAGCTGGACCTTGTATCTGCTGGGAAGGCACCAGGACATTCAGGAGAAACTATGGCAGGAGATAGATGATTTAACAGAGGGCGGCAAACGAAGGATTGTCGATATGGTTCTTGACATGAAGTACCTTGAAAGTGTGATAAGGGAGTCCATGCGACTTCATGCGCCAGTACCGCTTATTATCAGGAACATTTCAAATGAGCTGCTGATAGAGGATCGGTCTATTCCAAAAGGAGCACAATTAGGTCTCGTCATACACGCGTTGCATCGCGATGGCAATACATGGCATAGCCCTGAAGAATTCGCTCCAGAAAGATTCATTTCTAAAGGTGTTGAAAGATGGCATCCTTTTCAGTACGTTCCGTTCTCGGCTGGCCCGCGAAACTGCATCGGTCAGCGATTTGCCATGGTTGAGCAAAAGATTGTGATCGCCAACGTGGTGCGCAATTTTAAGATCACGTCACTTCAGCGACCCGAGGATGTTCAAGGATGTGGCGAGCTCATTTCGCGCTCAAACAATGGCTTGATGTTAGAGATATGCAGACGCTCAGTTGACGAGACAGGTTCCTAAATGCGTTGTTTTTTTCTTGTGTTAGTCTGGGAGGACTTTCCTGCTGCATTAGTTCTTGCTTGTGACGTGGTCCTTGCTTTTGAGAGCATTCTTCATCCTATATGTTTCTGAGGTACTCGGTTTCGATGTAATTGTGCTGTCATTTTGATGTTGTTTTGCCCGTTTTTTCTTTGCTATTTACATATTGCAGTCGCTATTTTACCAATGCTTATGATGCGGCATTAGTACGCAAGCATTGTTAATTGAACGTTTGGTGATAGTGGTTGCTGTGTTCTCGGCATTTTCAGTGCTTCTTTTGAACTTTTCTACGCTCATTTCTTTGTCAGAATGTGGTAAACTTTTACATATTTTTTCTTTTGTTTTGCGCGGACATTGTGTAAATAAGTTGCAGGTTTGGGTAGTTTGTTTAGGTTTGTTTAGGTTTTGGTATTTATTTAATTACTTTCAGGCATTGATATTTTCTGCGAAATTTGCATTTGAATAACATGAAATACGTGGCTTGTGTACATGCTCTGCTTGCAATCGGGCATAACATGGGACAACATGAAAAGCATGGATACCACTTGGGTCCACTCGTTGATATTCTGGATCTCTTTTGTAAATTTGGCGTAGACTAGAGTTTGACTGAAATCGGTCGGAAGAGTTCCGCGATCCCTGTCCGACTAGTGGCACCTATGCACCGACCCACATCGATGATCATTATGGCCTCGCAACCAACTGACACAAAGTGAGCTGTCAGTCACCGCATGAGATTTGTCTGAGGCACTTAGTTCAGGGGACCCTCCCTGCTTGGGTATTGCATATAATTTGACGACTTGTTCTGGGGTATAAACTTCGCGGAAGCAGCGATAGCTAACCATGATCGTACCGATCGTACTAAGATCGAGCCTAAGTCTTATAAATTAAGAAGTGTATTTGGGAGATTCCGACTGATACGACACCGATATTTTAAATGTAGCTTCAAAATAAATTTGCATTCATGTTATCATGACTGCGATTCAGGTACGCAGTCCAAAATTTTAAAACAGCACTTTGTCAAGTTAGAAAGCAAGAAGTCAGCAAAGCATACGCAGGATTAAGAAGGGTTGCGCTACTAATACTCTTTCACGAAACCAAAGATCTCTGCTTTGCCTTGGTGAAAACAGATTTCATAATGACTAAATAAAGATATAGTGCAAGCAGGCTCCGTAGCTAGGCTAATATGTAGCCTCGGCTATGCACGAAATGACAGGAACGCTCTTCTGTTATATCAATGGACCAAGGGAGTAAAAGCTTTCGCTAAGAATTGTGTGCATTTACGAAAGGGCGAGGATACAACCAAATTAAAATAAAGATTAGAGCGTAGCATTTGTTTTAACGACAATCTACCCAGCCTATTTCTTGCTAGCACACGCACACAGACTCACGCAGGCTATCTAGACGAATTGGTTACCCGAAATTCCTTGCCATGCGACCGTAGATGCACTTAGGCGCTCAAAAAAAGTAAACTCGTACAGTGCTAGAACTTAGACTTTACCGAAGGAAGCGCGCCCTCTTTGACATGGGAAGACAACGGTCTTAAATACAATAAGCGTATCTTTTGCATCCTCTACTCGCGTTGCACATCTCCGCTTCTGTTGCTATTATGCGCGTATCTTCGAGCCTGGTTTTATGTTGGTATTGCTTTCACCTAAATATCTACCTAAAGCGTTGGCTTATTGAAGCAGGAAGATCAACAGCAGAAAGCGCAGGAGAAATCTTCTCCTTTATATGATAGCCTAATTATGCAAAATAAACAAAGTTCTTATTGAACTTGTGAAAATACCTACGCCAACTTTCCGAGTCGTATTAGTTACTTGATCGGATTATGCTTGTCAGACTTTAAAAAGCAAAATTATTTTTGGAAATACCTGCAGAGGTGTGGATCATGCAGGCGCTGTTCAACTTAGGAGCCTAATCAGAATGAAGTCAAACCTTCCACTTGATGACAGAAATGTCTTATTGAGAGTTGCATGTACTCAAATTTTTACTACTATTTAAACAGCTGTAACATTCTAGCTCAATCGATTCTGCAGCTGAGGCATAGTCAAAAATTAGAAGCTACAAGAGATCATTTCGATCCTAAGGGTCAGAAACGAATGCCTATCTGTGGCAAAAAAATCAAATACTTGCTCAAATATGCCCTGATTATAGTCTTGCCACAAAAAGCTAAACAGACCATTAGCCGAAAGAATATAGAAAGCCCTTTGAGAGCATGTTAAGTCGCGCGCAAATAATTACTTTTTCAAAATAAATATTCAAAATTGATGCGGAACAAGGTGTTTCAGTAGGGAAAAGGATGTACATTTTCTCATAATAACTATCAGTCTTCCTATGTCTTCAACATGTAAGCTAATTTATCTGTTTCTATTGCTTAGATTAAAAGTTAACTACTGATAATGATTAAATGTGTGAAAAGTGCAAAATCATATAGACGTAAACTGTTTTTGAACTTGTGACCATGGCATTACAACATTACCATAGTACGTACATCAAACTATATAGACCTCTCAGCAGATCTATGTACTTGTATATATATAGCAGCTTGGGTCTTAAAATTAAGGAAAGTATCTTTATTAAGAAGGATTGTCCTAATTTGAATGTCCAGGGGCAAT
>QQSS02128520.1:0-16140 GCA_003687565.2 Craspedacusta sowerbii
TATGTATCTATGTATCTATGTATGTATCTATGTATCTATGTATGCATGCATATCTGTATTGCACTATTATTGGAAGTAAAAGTATTCGGAACTTGTCCACTTTGTAGGATACGATGGATTTGTTTGGGGACAGGATAAACGAAGCTAAAGTTCGATGGCAAGCTCAAGCCCATCAAATCCTTTTCAAAAATAAGGAGCGTCTGTTGGAGTTTGGATTAAATCCGCTTGACTTATGATTGATTTGATGGCATCGTGATTCGATAGGTATAGCTTTGTTGTGACCGAGAATCGACTTGCGTTTTGTTCGCGGGATTTGGCTTTGGAACAGAGAAAGCCCTTTTTCACGCGAGCATGAGTGCAGAAGCAGGTTTGTCACCACCGCGATCACAGTAAGGGCTCCAGCTTGCCTGAATACGCCGGCTCTTAACTCTTCATATTACTTGCAATGCAGAAGAAGAGACTATCTGACAAAGCTATTGAATTGTCTTGATAACAAAGAGAAAGAGAAAACATATGAATCTTGAGGCACATTACGTACGTGCATTATGCTAAACCTTCCAGGACTTTGGCAAGTACGGACTGCTTTGAATAGTGTGGCTGCATTGGCAAGAGGTTCCCATTTCTGCATCTGTCATTGCAAAAGAATCTCTTTTCTCGGTTGCACTTGTCTTGGAAAATTCGTCCATCTCGTGATAAAAGACTTAAAGATCTATAGGTGCGGGTGGATATGTATGATAAATTTGGTGTAGCGTTTTCTATTTTTTGAGAGTGTTTTTCTGATGCGCATGCTAGTAGTGCAACTCTGACGCAGGAAATTGTCTCTGCATTAGCAACCTATTTGAGTGCTTCTTGTTAATAAGATTTACGTACATGTTTCTGTATGTATCGTTTCAGCGTGTAGCGTAACCGGATTGAAATCGTCAACTCCTTTGAGGGGTATTTTTCGAATGTTTTAAGGGCATTTGTCATACTGCTATCTTGCTACTTTTTGAAATTGGTTTTAGAAATGTTTAAAAATGGTTGAGTGAGTTTCAAAAAAAGCGTCCCTTGGTTCCTATTATACAGTTTATTCTTTGGAGATTCTCACCAAGAATCCGGTCCTAAAGATCCGAAATCGAACCCTTTCTAAAATACCCTCTCTGTGCTGTTAAAAATCTCGAAATCAGCGGCATTTGTAAATCCACTCTCATAACCACTACCGTGCTGGTAGTTGAGCTTATTCATCTGGTGCACTTTGTTTTGGTTCCCTACTGGAAGACCCCGCCCGGTTTGGTAATCTGTCGACTTTCCGTATCTTGTCAGGATAAAGGAAGAGGGCTTGTTCTTGCAAGTTATCTTCATAACAAGACCACAAACGTTTCGTAAGACGCTTTGACTTAGATGAAAGTACTGTCCTGTAATAGTTGCCTGGGGGAACACGAAGAAAAGGCTTACATTGCTGCTGTTCTGAATTCCATTAAAATAGTCGTAGGAAATCCAGTTGGAGTGTTCAGTGTTAATGGTGAGCTGACAATATAACGCTGCTGGTATCAAACATTAATTGTGAAAGTCTGTCACAAAGATGCACTTTCTACCCCGTTCAGCAACTCAACGCAATCTTCGAATACCACTTTCATCACCGGAGCTTGACGGCTGCAGCGGGCTTTATGGATAATATTAGCACCCGTAAGCCAAACTTCCCCGAAGACCCCGTCCGATTTGGCAATCAGCCGACTTTCCGTATCTAGTCCGGATTTAGGAAGAGTGCTTGTAGCAACAAACAACGGCCTGAAGAATATCGTTCTTGTATGTTGACTTCATAACAAGGCAGTAAACCTTTCGTAAAACGCTTTGACATAGATGAAAGTAGCGTCCTGGTTACATAAACAGACAGCTAATGGTAAATGGATTCGTAAAAGTTTATTACTGTAGTCTGTAGAGTATGTTAGGTACAGCTTTATAAATCTAATTGGGACTGTCGACCTCGTCTTTTTTAAAGCTTTGTACTTGCACAATCGATAGAGTAAAGATGGGTCCTTAAAAAGAGGAGTCTATCATGCAGACTATTGAAAAGCTGCAGCAGAAGGTCTTGGAAGGTCTGTCAGAAGGCTTGGTATCCAAAAAGCATATAACCAACATGATGGCAGACATCATGAACACTCGAGAATAAGAACTGTCGAAGCGTGACGAAGTAATTGCCGCTTTGCAGAGAAGGCTTTCTAATGTAGAAACCAGGCTTGCTACAAGAGAGCCTATGCACGCAAACCACATTCGCCAGATTGATGACCTGGAGCAGTACTCTAGGCGTACAAGCTTGCGGATCGAGGGGATTGATATTAAGCAAGGACAACCACGTCAAAATCTTGCGAGTGAGGTGTTCAAAGAATTAGCAATTTGAACGTTGGTGTAAATAGCAATGACATTGACCGAGTGCATCGCATTGGGCCAGTTAAGAGGGAGGAAAACGGTCGTAAGCGGCAGGCCGTCCTGGTGAAGTTCTGTATTTGGAAGGCGCGCGACATGGTCTACAATGGAAGAAAGAAAGGTCCCTTTCGAGTGTAGGCGGACGTCACAAAGCGACAGTTGGATATCCTTAATTACCCCCGAAGAGAATTGGCTGATGAGGGCACGCGTACGTTTATACAATTTGCATTTGTGGACGGAACCTGTCGGTTAACAGCAAAAGGAAGTGATGGTAAGTTCTATGGATTTAGCTCAAAATGAGAATTTCATGGGGTCCTGACCTAAGTTGAAACGAACAAGGATATAAGGCTCGCTGCAAGGGACGAAGTTACGGGTGCGCATGCACTTGATAGCTATAACTAGTTTTATTTGAACGATCAAAGCGTCTTTCGCCTTTCCTGGCTACAGTCAGGGAGGCCCCGGAAGGCGCTGATGAACATTTTCGGGTTTAATTAGCCATTTGAGAACATCAGGCAAGGATTAAAGTGGGCCAATGACGAATTACACGCATGCAGCCGATATCGTTAAGGATAAATCTGTCAGGAGACTATTCTTAGTACTAGCTTTGTTTCTGCTAGATAATTCTCACCTACCATTGTCGACGCTAATAAGAATAATAGTGACTCATTAATACCTTAGAAACAAGTCTTTCCGTTTGGCTCGTCTCATATCCTACAACTTACTTAGCATGTCTAAACTTCTTACATGTTCAAATCTTTTTAAGTCTCGCATCTTTTTAACTCTCACACTGGATTCATATCTTAAAGCTCTAGCAATTTAAGTCTCCACTTCAGGCGACAACCAAATTTTCTCAGCAGCTGCCGAACCTGAACACCAACAGCGTCTTATGTGCCATCCGCTACTGTTGCTGACTATATCTTGTACTTACTTTATGCCGGAGCTGAATTTGGCCCCAAGCGTTTTCTTTTTCATGTGCTATGTGTTTTTATTCATTTTTTTACGAACCTATTTCACTGAGGTTTATTTTTTAAATATTGTACGCCGATCCTCTTTTGCTAGCGACCATTCTTTAACAGTGAACCGGAGGTTTAAAGTACGTAACAACTTCTTCGATATCATTACGCATGTACCAATCAAGTATTTGTTTAACGTGAAAACCTTCCTTGGCTTAGGCGACGTGTCTCGTAGAGTGTCAGGTGGGGTGGCGCTGATTCCATGCCATTAGGCAGTAGATCTTCTCGAGCAAGATGTGGGAGGTCCTTTAAGCTACATAATCTTTTTGCTGCTAAACCATTTGCGAGCACTTTCATTATAGCTTCTCCTGGCGTTACACTTATCAGCTCCTTAAGAACCTTCACCAAATTGCTGCTGTAGACTTTCGTCTAAACCGTCTACTTGGTAACATGTGCTTTTGTCGCCAAATATATAAATAAACACTAATACTTCTGATAGCCTTTATGTCGCTCGGACTGCTGGTGTCTGGAGATGTTGAATCAAATCCAGGATCTTCCGTTCATAGACTTGTTTTTTTTTTTCTAGTTTTTTCACTGGGATTTAAATAGTATTGTAACTGATAATTTTCATTCGTATTCCTCTTGTTCAGAACTATTTCAGTCTTCACAATATCGATATTGCAGTCATAAGTGAATCGCATTTGGATAGCACCGTAGGAGTAGATGATAGTGGCTTGTCCTTGGTACACAATTTACAGAAATGACAACCCAGATGATTGCAAAAAAGGTGGAGTATTTCTCTACTACAAGGAATCATTGCCTGTAAAACGCAGAGTTGATCTTGAGATCTCCAAATCTATTGTATGTAAGATCAAGCTGCGCAAAATGACCAATTCCTTTGCGGCAGTGTACCGCTCCCCTAGCCAAACTAACAATGAGATCCCGAAATTACTAAGCTCTATTGAGACCATGATAAACTCAATAAACGCTCGGAGTAATCATATAATTATTTTAACAGGAGTTTTCAATGTTAGGTGCAACAAGTGGTTCGATTTAGATATATCAAATCTGCTGGGAGAGTCGTTAAAAGAGTCGGCTGAAGGTCTGGGTTCGCGTCAGATCATTTCACTTCTGACACATCTCACAAAGCGCAGCAAATCATGCATCGACGTAATATTTACGTCTCAGCCTAACTTACTTGTCGAATCCGGCATGCACCCATCATAGGTAGTGCGTGCCACCATGAGATCATTTATGGGAAATTGGATATCAACGTTCACCGTGCATGAGACTACACTCGCAGCGTATGGCACTATGGTCGTGCAGATCAAGATAAAATGAGGGCTAGCCTGAATACCATCGACTGGGAAAAGGAACTTGATTTAAATTATTCCGATGTAGACTACCAGGCCAGTTTTTTGAGTAAATCTGCTTTTAGTATTGATTTAAACTTCATCCCTAATGAAGAGTTAATTGTTAAAGCAGGGGATCTTTCGTAGTTGAAAAAGCAGTTAAAAAAGGAACTAAATAGGCTTAAAAGTTTCCACAAAAAGGTCCGTAGACAAGGTTAAATAGCAGAGGACACTGGCATTCTGAATAAATGAAAGACAACCTGCGTAACCATGTTAGTAATAGTAAGCTTTTCACGCCAAAATCGGCGAAAATCTTGCAGATGAGCTAAGTAGCCCAACCAAATATTGGCCCACTCTGAAAATGTTCATGAACACAGATGTTACTTCTGTCATCCCTACCCTCACAGAGAATGATGTCTTTGTCGAGGATGCAGCTGAAAATGCTGAATTGGTTAACAAATACTTTGCGGATCAGCGCACGCCTATTCCATCAGCCAGTATCCTTCCTGAGATGAATTCTCGTACGGACGCATCTCAGCCTAACATAAACTGTGAGCTCGAGAACATAGTTAAAATTATTCGATCTTTAAATCCTAACAAAGCTCATGACAAGTATTTTGACGCATCACTTGCGCGCCCTTTTCGTATTCTTTTGACAAATTGCCTTCGAACCGGCATTTACCCGTCATTGTGGAAGCTTGCTAATATTGTTCCCATTGACAAGAAGGACGCGACGAACCTAAAAAAATAATTATAAGCCAGTTTCTCTTCTCCCTGTCTTTGGCAAAATACTTGAAAAACTTTTTGATGACGCCTTGTATAAAAATTTGAACGATTACAAACGTCTATCGGATAAGCAATCTGGCTTTAGAAAACTGGACTTTCCAGTTAATCAGCTAATAAGAGTAACTCATCAAATTTATGCGGTGTTTGACCAACATCCCCTTTTGGAAGTACGGGAAGTCTTTTTGGATGTATCTAGGGCTTTTGATAAGGTTTGACATGAGGGCCATCTCTTTAAACTTAAGCGCGCTGGAATTTGTGGGCCAATTTTTGACTTAATATGTAGCTTCCTCTCTGGTCGGTTCCAGCGAGTTATCATAAATGGTACAAAGTCTTCCTGGAAGCCTGGTCTGGCTGGCGTTCCCCAAGGTTCCATATTAGGACCCTTACTATTCCTTGTATATATATATATGTATATATATATATATATATATATATATATATATGACTTAATCACAGACTTCAGAAGTGATGGTCGCCTTTTTGCAAATGATGTCTCTCTGTTTTTCATTGTGCATCACACTCAGACCTCGTACAACTATCTTATGCATGATCTATCATTGATTGAAACATGGCCTTACCAATGGAAAATGGTTTTTAATCCCGATCCGAATACACAAGCTGTAGAGGTAATTTTCTCGACATAAAAGATGCGTGGTTTTAGTTCTCCACTACTGTTTAATAATTCTTTGGTACAGCAGGTTGAGGAAGTTAAGCACTTAGGGTTAATAGTAGATAAAAATCTGTCTTTCACTTGCCTCATTAGCAAAGTATTAACTAAAGAGATGAAAGGGGTTGGTCTACTAATTAAGCTTTGTACGTGCTAGTCTTCTGCCAGCGAAATTCTTGGGTTGGGTTTTACTAACGTTTATTTATATCAATGTATGTCCGGTGTGAAGTGGCAGTTGTTTGATCTTGCTCTCCTCATGGGGGTTCCGTTTAAGATTATTTTAGTTTTAGTTTTATTTCTGATAGGTACCAGGTCTTGCATGGTTTGATCGTTAATGTTGTAAATCCTTATACGCACGACAAAAAAATAAAAATAAAAAAAACGCTATCTTCTAATACCACTTTCATCACCGGAGCTTGACGGCTGCAGCGGGCTTTATGGATAATATTAGCACCCGTAAGCCAAACTTCCTAGAAGCCCAACGCGAGTGTGTACGGAGTGTTCGACTGCATCTTCAACACGCTGGCTTCAGCTGATTGACGTGAATAGTTTTTATGAGCCACTTGAAAGTAGACATTGTTATTCCGACCCGTGGTCTGCAATGCTGTCTAATGTCCTTGGTAAGCTTTTATTTACAACGCTACTTTTTAAATTTTGATAGGTTATGCAAAATAATTTTATCCCCGAAATGAAAATTATTTAATCATCATACGCGGATCAGTTGATTCCTTACAACTTTGAAACACTCCGGTAAATCGTTGATGTTCTTTCCTCATGAAATTTAATGCTTCCATTTGTGCTGTAAAGTTTGCAACCAATGGTTGAGCTTCATCAAACACTAGGAATTTTAGTTGTGTGTTATGTACTAGTTTTTTTTTTTTTTTGCTCTGGTGGTATTGTCAACCGACTCCATGTTGCTATACTAGTCCATCTCTCCTTTGGATTGAAAGTATCTGCTGGTTATGCATGGGCTTTGTATATGTGACACGGTTTCTACATGGTATATGTATTCTGGATTTTGCGTTTGCTAGATTTGCTGTACAAAAGAGGGCACAAAATAAAATTAATCAGTTATTTTATGCAATGTCAATAGATATGTTTGCATGATTGCCACTTCTTTAGAATTTGGCTCGGCGCAATTTTCCTAGCAAAGCTAATATATAAGGTATTTATCCCGTCCTCAAACTTTCTAGTTGAGAAGCTAAACTTCACAGTGTGCCCAGCTTTCAAATTCTTTTGTTTGTTATAGTCGCATGGTTCTAATATTCTACTTTGTTTCTTTGCTGTTTTTCAGGCTTGCAAACTGAGTTGTCTAGACGCTCGCTTTCATCTGCAATGCAGATGCGGGAAAAAGTGCAGGAGGCAAGCGATACTCTAGAATTGGAGCAGAAAAGCAAGTTTGATATATCTGCTGGTAAGTGAATTTAATGACGTTGTATGACTGCATATCTTTGTTTTGTTGTTGTTCAATGATGTTTTGTTACCGGATCCGCGAGAGCACAAAAAGCTGCTTTGATTTAGCTTCCTTTTTTTTTCGGATGAGCCAAGTTACTCTGTGCTACATTTTTTGATTAAGTGCGTTGAGTGTTATGAATCTCTCAATCCTTTTCTATGCTGTTGATTCCTTTTAACAATCCTCGATACGAAAGTTGATTTTATTGTCAGCAAAAATTTTTAGTGCTCTGAATGTGAGGTCATGTTATAGTAGATTTCTGTTTTGTTTGCTATTAGATTTAGCGAGGCAATACAAGACCATGCAAGTTGAATTGAGTGCAAAGATTCACGATTTAGAGCAAACAGTAGACCACCAGCAACAGAATCTAGGTTTGTGCTGAATGCGGCATGCTGAACGTTTAGTTAAGATGCTTTTGGTCGGAGTTTCCAGTTGCTTCAATGCTAAAGGCACGTTTTTTTCTTATATGGCGTGCGATGGCGCACCGTGTAGTTTAATAGGCATGTCTTAGTTGTGGGTTAATGACTCCGATAATTAGGCGGGCGCTGATGCTGATTTTTGCTGAGCTTTCTGAATCATTTTTTACCCTTGCTGTTTGTTTTTCATGGCGGATTTGTGTTAGCCAGCTCATGCACTCAGAAATTGGTAGGCTTGCAGAGGTCTAGCATCCTTTATAATGCATTATGCACTTTCTTGCTTTCTTAATTTCTTTTTCATCTTTCGATTTCTAATCGTGCTACTTTTGTGATACTGAAGCGAGACGAAGCTATTTTCCATGAATTTTTGTCTTGGAATATGCTAGCGCGAAGTTCAGTCTCACTTCGTTTGCTCTGATATCGCCTTCAGTTTCTTTTTGTGCCGTAACAACTGCTTTGTGCTTCTTAGTGGAACTGCAATCAGAATTACGCGCAGAACGCGAAGACAAGACGCGCATTGTTCAAGAAAAAGATGACATCATCTACAACAACAGCAACAACAGCAACAACAACAACGACAACAACAATAATAATAATAATAATATATTTTCCCAAAAAGCTCATCAACGAAATTTAACAGAATACAGTCTATATGGGATGGAGAGCTCTTCTTAGCATAGCTAATCATGTTGAAGAGCACCGCTAGTACTTGATAGGGAAGTATCCATTACCGCTCAACACCAATCATATAACAAAATTTTGACGAAATTTGTAAAAGTTTCGACACATGCGGATCATGCAGTATAATTGATATCTTCATATAATACGTATTGCTAGTAGTGACTAGATGTCAATCTAGGACTGCTTGGCTGTTCTTTCTTCTCCTTACTAGTATTTCTCCTTACTTGTACTTCGCAGTGAGTACAGCAAGCACTTGACGTTTGGACTGTGTTCTCCTAACGCTAAGTTCCATTCCGATTTCTGTAGCATTGTTAAAGATACGCGGGCTGCGGCTGATAATGACTTGTTGCCGTATTTAACAGTGCTAGTTTTCGGGACATGCAGCTTGCCAAGTCTGTCGCTTCTGTTATTCCTGTGAGGCGAGTAAGTTCTATGTAGGGATTTCAATGACTGCCGCAACTGGCCATTTTTCCAGTCATACTTAAGCAAGTATCTATTGAGTCCGATTAGATCCTCAAGCTTGGTTATTAGCAGCTGCTGCAACAAGTGTGACGCAGGTTTTTTGAAACCAGAAAAGGTGATTATTTCTACAACCCGCTTTTGAATGCGATATAGTCTTTGCAGGTCGGTTTTGCTGGAAAACGAGACCCAGACGAGAGAACCATAATTCAGATGGCAACGAAACATTCAGTAATATAGGTTTCTTAGAGTATTCAATGGGACCTAGTGTCGTACTTTTGATCGTAAAGCTCCTACTTTAGTAAGTTTTTTTTAGCTAATTCGATAATGTGCGGTTTTCACGTTAAAGACGAATCAATTATTACGCCCAAGTATTTCACTTTGTGCGATAAAAATATTTGTGTACCTACAATGGAAATACCGAGCCTAAATGTTATCTTTCTATTAGTTGGCTTAAATAATGTTAGATCTGTTTTCTTAGCATTTAATGTAAGGCGATTTGCACACAGCCAGTCAAAGAGATACGTTAGTTCTGTGTCTGCACACTTTATAATAACTTTGAGTGACGAAAGGCTTATAAGAATATTAGTGTCATCCGGAAAGTTATGCGTTAAAGAATTTGAGAGGCAGCTTCGTAAGTCATCTATGTAGATTTAAAACAGAAGTGGGCCTAGCACAGAGCCTTGTGGGACCCCGCATTCAATGGACTGGGTGGTGGAATGATCTGATTCAAACGCAAAAAACTGTTTACGGCCTTCAAGAAAGGACGCGATCCAATTATAATTGAATAATTATTTATGGTTCCTCTTATACCATAATGCTCGAGTTTTTCAAGGAGAATTCTGTGATTGACTGTGTCAAATGCCCTTTGTAGATCAAGGAAGACTTCGCAAGTAAAATTACCCTTATCGAGGTTTCGCTTAATTTGTTCTACTAGGCTAACAAGTGCAAAATTAGTGGAATGGTTTTTCGAAAGCCGAATTTTAAGTCGCAAATTAATTTAAATTTCTCAAGGTACGAGTAGAGGCGATCCTGCATGACTTTCTCGAATATTTTGCTCATGTTTGAAAGTAACGAAATAGGGCGATAGTTGGAACATGATTCAAACGAACCTGACTTATGCACAGCGACGACCCGTGCGACCTTCAAACAGGATGGAAAGTAAGCTTGAGCAAATGATTGATTAATAATATGCGACAAGGAGTACGAAATCAAGTGGTTCGATATTTTAAGTAGTCGTGGTGGTATACTGTTGGGTCCGGACCCTTTTTTTAACTCAATATCTTTTACGATTTTTGATACCTCTGCGTCTGTCGTGTCAGAAAGAAACGTGTTACTGCTGACATTAGACTTTAAATAATAATGAAATTCATGTCTTGCATTTGGCATTTTTGCATCGAGATTTTTGGCAATAGACGAGAAGTACTCGTTAAAGATCATGGACAGGTCTTTAGTGTCTGTTAACGTTGAACCGTTTGACACGATTTTCGCTGGTTTCTGATGCGACTTCTTTGATGAAAACGCGATGATTGACGTAATGCCTGCCCACGTTTTCGTAAGTTTGCTGCTATATTTTTGGAAATAGTCCCGGAAACGTAATTTTTGGCTTTTTTGCAATAGTACTACAATTAGGTTACGGTACTTTTTATAGAGATTAAGGATCTCCGTCTTCATATCAGAATTTTCGTCTTTCAAGAATCTTCTGTAAAGTCTGTCTCGATAAGTCATGGATTTTAGCAGACCTCGAGTAATCCAAGGCTTTTCCTGTAGGCTTAATTCTTTCAATGTTAAGCGACGCACTGGGGCCATGACATTGACTGTGTCTGTAATTTCCTTTTTAAAAAAAAGGTCCCTTGACTCGTTCACACTTAACCTTCCCTCAATCAGGCATGTCCAGTCAATTTTAGCAACTTCTTCCGGAAATTCTTCATCCCTAAAGTTTTTGTAACTTCGGCCATATTTTAAGGGGGGAGGCTTTCCTTTCTTTTTGCGGTAGTCCCTGAAGATTGTGAATTGTGGAAAATGATCAGAAATTTGTCATGTTAAATTTCCGCTTACGGACTCGTATTCTGTATTGTTTGAAAAAATATTATCTATCAGGATCTGAGATCTGAGAGTTACGCTGTAGGTTGAAGAATTTGGGGCTTAAAGAAGCTCCAGCTTAGCATGTCATAAAAGTCGCCAGTTTCCGCGCATTCATCATAATTTAATAGGTTGATGTTAAAAGCTCCCATTAGGTTGATAAATTTGTTTTCTATTTCGAGGCGGTTTAATGTCCTTAACATTAAATTATTCATGAAGTCATGAATACGCATATCGGGATGTTTGTAGATACACCCACACAATATTTTTTCTATTCCTTTGTTCAATTTCGATAAATACAGCTTCTAGCTCATTCCACGATTGAAAGCAAAGGTTATGTCGTACGTTCGTGTCTTTATATATAGAGTCATGAATGTATAGGCCGACGCCTCCAGCTTTTATTTCAGTCTTTACGTTTATAAAAGTGTAGTTAGGAATATCGACACAACTAGTTATGCCCGTTGTATTTGATACGAGTTTCGGAGATAGCAATAATTGCGAAGTCATATTTTATGATTGAAAGCTATGCTGATAACTCGTCATGATAAAAAGCCGAGGGAGGTTTCATCTTCGATTGGCATTTTATTAATATCTTTAATGTCGTAATAGTTTGAGCTGTTCTTGCATTTGGAAAGCTCACCAAAACTGATAGATTGACCTGGAATTTGATCGAGTATAGTCCTAATAGTAATGAAGGCTTAAGATACAAATTTAAATTATTAGAACTTCGCGTAATATTGCTTGAATAAATTTCTGTTAATTCATGATCTGGGAATGACGCAAAGGGGCACATTTTAGAAAGAAAGGAAGGACAACTCCAAAGGTTGCCCACCTCATGTCTGTCGGAGTCACTACATTTGTGATGGAAATGCATCGTGCACTTAGAGCGCCGAATTTACTGTTTCAAAGTGATTGTGAATACAGCGTCTGCACGATCCACAGTTGTGGCTGCTTTATTTTTCATCAGCGTTCAAAGATTACTTGGCACAAATGAAATAAAAAAGAAATAAAGAATATAATTAAACAAACAGAACAACGCTAATAATAGTAAAGTAGCAAAAAGAGAAAAAGAAAGAAAGAAGGAAAAACGTTCTCGGTCTAACTCCGAGTATGGATAGTTAGGAAACTCGAATCATATGCCAGGCTCCGACAACGTCTTTCTAGCTCGTATCAGATGCCTATATCTCGAGCGTTCATTAGGATCAGCAAACGTCGCGAGCATCTAAAAGACAAACACATCAGGTCAATCCAAAGTTCATGAGAAAGTTGATCATGAGAAAACCGAAAGGGCATTAAGGTAGTCACGGAGTTCGAAAAGCCAGATTCTGATGTCCAATAAAGGTACGCCAGATCAGTTTTAGTGTCAGATCAATTTTTCGACCTAATCTTGATTCCAATGCCAGATCAGCGAAAACTACGAAAAGAAATTTCGCTACTGGTCCTCCGTTTCAAAACATCTGATCGCACCGGAGGCAAGCTGTAGCCCTAAGTTACAATTTACATCGGCATAAGAGTAAATGAATCTATCATTGTTTGCAATCATGTTACGGGCGAGTGACAACAAAGCTTGCCTGCGTTTGGTGAGGTCAAGACTAATTGAAAACTTACCAGCGCCTTGTCTTTCCCTGGGTCTAGCCCGGCAGACTTTTGTTGTCGTGCTCCATAACCGAAATTTGATAATGATTTACTGCTCCATATCTCCAGTTTTCCCGTTCATTCGTGACTTCCCGACCATGTGAGCTCTATCGATGTCTAACACCCATTCCCCTCTAGCCACTGATCTCAAGAAAAGTCTTTTCTTGAGATCAGTGCCTCTAGCACTGTCGAACGGTCGCCAAAGCATCTCTATTTTTTTCTTGCTCAACCTGTATCCCATGGTGTCGGACGCAATTTATACGACTATATTGTTCTTGGTCGTCGCAGGCCTACTTCAAAAATTCAAGTGCGTTATTTCGCAAGGCCAACTGGGTCTCCATTATCTTAATTTTTTTTTTATCAACCTTGTTGGGCAGTAGGATGCCCCGCAAAGGACTTCAAAGATATGGTGCCATCTCTAAATGGATTCCTTAGAGATGGTACGATAACGTTGGGAATCCCTGCGGTACAGCACCATGCTATTGGTTCCCCAGGGAGCATCGTACGATGCACTATGGACTTCTGGAACATTCCAAGGCATTACAAAAACGCAGTATACCAATCTTGTAGCATTGACTGACTTGCGAATACTCAAAGTCGTAGTAAAGCTGTCTCTTGCTTGAGTATTCACTTCATTATTGGCGACGAAGGTGAAGGTCAAGAATGAAGTTCGAAAAGTTCGATGCTGATCGTGAGAAGTTCTCCGACTTTCAACTGCGGTTCGAATTCCACTCGAAGCGAGAAAAACTTACCAACGACGACGAGAAGAAAGCTGAATTCATCGAATCGTTAACTCTACCCGTCTTCAAAAGGTTGGTTGACTTACTAGGCAGTAGAAAACTGAACGACGATGCCGTTAAATTGAGCGACTGCATGAACTTTTTAAGCGAATACTACGATACTAAGCCAACCCAGTTAACTGAAAGAGTGAAACTTGATCGTTTACGGCGGCAACCTGGACAAACAGCGGTCGAGTTCAGCGCGGCACTTCAGTCGATCGCGAAAGGATGCAACTCCGATGAAGATAAAATGAATCCTGAAGAGTCAAGGTTGCGCGATTGCTTTGTTGAAGGGTATGACGACCCTCTGATACAGGAACGATTGATGGCAGAAGAAAGTCTAACCCTAAAGTCTGCTGTGGAACTAGTAAACCAGCTAGAACTCGCACAGAAGTCGGCGCAAGTATTCAAGAGCGGGATTAACGATAGCGTCGAAATGCACAAGGTCTCAATGCGGGAAAAGTCAAGTGATCAACATATATCGGTGCTCCAGTGTGAAAACTGTGGAAGTACAGGCCACAGGTATAAACAATGTCAGGCCTGTCGAAAGAGCAAGAAAATTAGACAATTGGCCAGGAACTGTTCTCAAGACCGTAGAGATAGGAACAGACCATTCAAAGCGTCGAACATGCGTATGAGACAGAAAATGCACTCATCATGTAGAAACCAAACGGCGGTCGTCAAGTTCGTGTTCAAGTGATTCGAGAGACGCAATTGGAATTTTTGCGACAAAAGCAAACGGCAGCAGTGAGGATTGGATGCAGGGGGCGGCACCAGTTTACGTAAAATTTTTGTTGGACGGGAAACTTGCAAAATTTGTGTACGATCCTGGAGCCAGCGTGACGATACTGTCAGCAGAAACGTTCAGAAAGTTGTTTGGTAATAGAAAACTGGATCAAACAAAGATCCAGATTGACTTGGTGACGACTTTTGGAAACGGAGAACCCTTGGAATCGCCAAGTTCAAGGTTGAAACAAGGAAGTCGACATCCTCCAAATTATTGACTGCGGTGGTGGTACCAGGACGAGCAATTAACATAATTTGGCGTAATTGGCTTCCAAAACTAGACCTAGATTTAGAGTGGATAAATAAAAAGCTGAGAACTATCGACCCAAGCACTGCCGAAGCTTGCGTCCAGGCAATCGAAGCAAAGAAACTCGAAAAGCTGGCGGGGAAGGCTAGTCACAAGTTAGCAAAGCTGCTCGAAGAATACGTCGATCTTTTTGATGGAAAATTAGACAAGTTTCGAGGTGATCCAATCAAGTTGAGACTGAAACCTGGGGCGGTTCCCAAATTCTGCAAACCAAGGCCTGTTCCATATAAATCGAAAGGAGCAGTCGAGGAGGAGATTAATCGATAAGTGGAGATCGGCGCCTGGGAACCCGTTGATTCATCCGAATGGGCCACACCACTGGTCATGCAACTAAAGAAGAATGGCAAACTTTGCTTGTGCGGAGATTACAGTGCCACGCTAAATCAAGTGTTGAACATTCCAATATATCCATTGTCGAGCCCAAGGGAGCTAATGGACAAGGTTGGCGGATGTACTTGGTTGCATCAAATCGATCCTCCCGATGCGTATTACCAGAATGAACTCGATGACGACAGTCAAATGATGACCGTGGTAAGCACTCAGCGGGGATTGTTCAAAGTAAAACGACTACCATTTGGGGTCACATTGGCTCCTGCGCGTTTCCAACGTCGAATGGAAACAGTTACGGCAGATATGCCAATTCAAACTTTCTTCGATGATCTATTATGTGGCGGCAAGTCGATTGATGACGGATTGGTGGAACTTCGGAAACTTTTTCAACGACTTCGCGAAAAGGGCATAAAAGTTTCACTGGAGGAAAGCCTATTTCTGGTGCAGGAAGTCAACTACCTGGGTCATAAGTTGGACAAGCACGGAATTCACATGTTATCGGATATCATTGACGCCATTGTAAGAATGCGCGTGCCCGAGTCGGCCGACACGCTAAGAACTTTCCTAGGTGTCGTTAATCAGTATCGGGATTTTATACCCGATCGGGCAAGGAAAGCAGCCCCACTACACGAGTTACTCAAAAAGGATGCGAAAGGGAACTGCGCATATCCTTGAGGTGGATGCTTGAAACAAAGGACTTCGTGCGGTGCTGAAACAAGTTGAAGGTAATACGTTCAAGCCTGTAGCATTCGCTTCTAGATCGCTGCTAGCTGCGGAAAAGAACTATAGCCAAGTGGAAAAAGAAGCGGCTGCGGCTGCTACAACATTTCATCAGTATTTTTATGGTAACCCATTCAGGATGATCACAGATCACAAACCATTGCTAGGTTTGCTGAGTCAAGAAAAACCCTTGTCTGTTTGTCAGAATAGCAGGATTCTTCGCTGGAGGCTACAATTGGCCGAGTTCAACTACGAACTGCGTTATTGTCCTGGGAAGAAACTGTTGGAAGCGGACCTCCTTTCAAGGGAACCTATCTCTACTGAGATTCAA
>QQSS02128631.1:0-16140 GCA_003687565.2 Craspedacusta sowerbii
CATTGCACCTGACTCGAATCGCCTGCTATCTCCACTCATGTCGCCAATGCGCTAGGTCCAGTTGTAGATAAAAGCCAAAGACGTATTTTAAGGGGTACGCGTCTTAGAACGACACCGTACTAGAGCGACATCTTAACAACGGATGCCTAGGTCTGATCTCTGCTGTTTGTTTGAGTGAATTTTAAGTACAGCTCACCAGCGCGTTCTCGACGAAAAAGATAATTTTAAATTAAATAGCCAGCGCCACGTTGCTTTAACTTTGCAATTTGGAACTCAACTCAACTCAACTCAACAATTCGGAAACCCTTTTTAATGGCGCTGGAGTCCACTCAATGTCGAACGCAGAGAGCGCACCGAATATTATAATGTCTCATATTGCGGTTGATTTGTGCAGCATTTTGTAGTTACATCGCTTGTGCAACTCTGGAGAATCTGCTTGCAATTGTCTGACGCAGACACTTGAGGCACATCGAAATCATCTAACGCAGTGGCACACACACAGTTCATTTCTCAACCGTCCGTCGCGCTTTCACGTGACTTTTGCGACATTTGTGCGGTAATTGGTGTCGCTCTAGTACGGCGCTATTACGGGTGAACAGTATTTCAAGAGAACCCAACACAATCGTAGATAACAGATTCGAACAAAACATCAACCATTAGGTGCAAACAATTACTGAAAATCCAGAATAGTTTTTCGTTCAATATTGATTTGCTATTATTAACATCTACAGCCTCTGTGTATGATGCATGCATCTACACCGGATGTATGCGCGTGGTTGTAGTGGTCGTGTGGATGTGTAGATGTGCGCGCGCATATACTAGACTTGTAGTGCAAGATATAAATAATTAAATAGTCAAACAACAAGACCTACAGCACACTAGTGACGCATGTCAGTATTGTATATTAAGCCTTCTGCACTCTGCCAATCTGTTCTGTGCATGTTCCGCGGGTAGGTATACCTCCAGTTCAGCACTTATCCACATTTACTTATCAACCTTTGAGGCCCCTTCACGGTCTGAGGTCCCCCGGCCGGGGGGCGCAGAGGTGGTAACCACGGCTCTGAGGCCTTCTCATGGAGCACCATTGGGGTTCGCAGTCTGTTAAGACGATGTTAAAGGTCGGTTGTAAAGTTTAGTGGCTCAGAAATAATGGAACTTACAGCTGCTCTTTGATGTTTACAAGTTGAAATGGAGTGCAGATTAAATTAGGGAAAAATAAACTCCTGTCACTTAAGTGAAGTACTTGTTGGTGGTTGCAAGAGAAACTTTTTCATTCGTGTTTAAAGTTATTACTAATAGGGTAATATCACTAACTATATCATTCCTATTATACCTGAATATAATATATTCTTATATTATAGCTATAATGTTATTACCTATAGGGTATTATATACCCTATATTCAAATTACCTCCATGCTAGCAGCTTGTATAAGCCCTGTAAGAAAGTTACTTGGTTTCTTTTCCGCATACACGTTACAACTCAGTTTGTATGTGATAGCGAGACTTTTACGTTGCTTGCGACGACATTCCGCTCTAAACTCGACTTCACATCGTTTGTGCCACACTTAAATAGCCAGAGTTCTATCTTAAGCGATGATGACAGATGGATTCAGGCTTTGAGGTCGTGGCTATCTCCCATGCGTCGCAGTCATTGAATCCTGCTCACGAGGTCACGTTGTGGAGGAACATTAAAAACGCGTGCCGTGCATGGTAGCAGGTCGTACCGGAGTCTTGATGCGAGATCTTGTGAGATCATGCTTCATTCAGGGGCGACGTTTAACAGGAAGATGTTTATGATTATGTAAGTGTTGTTATATTGTAAAACATGTAGAGTTGGTGCCAAGTTATAGTTTAGTCTATCCATCGCGATTCGTGTGGCGCCTGGGTCAATATTGCCACAAGTAGCCCTTACGCAGAAATCGGTGCATGTAGTGATTCTTTCATATCTGAGTTGGTATTTAGTATATGTGCTGCCGAAGCAAGCACAATCACAGTTGGCGATTGAGAGGTATTTTTAAAGAATTTGTCGTACATATTGGAGACCTAAGGGCAGCTTGTTTTTTTTTAAGACCTGAAACCCACCGAAAGTCGGCTTCCAGAGGATCATGCTTTTATGTGATTTTCTGATAAGTAGAAGAGATTCCTGGTGTGTTTCAATAGGCTGAGGCAAATTTCAGTGCAAAGTAATTTTAAAATACATTCTTAAGTATCATGCTTGTTAGTAGCCTAAATAAGTTTGTTCTAAAAGAATGACTTAAAGCAGAAGCATTTCAGTGTAATTATAATAGTATTATAATACTTATGAAGTATGATTTTGACCTTTGTGCAGCCAAACATTGTACTAAATCTATTTATTTCTTTAACAATTGCTTAGATGTTTTATGGTCAATTTATTACTGCATTTTAAAGTCCTTGCTACTGAAAATCATTTGTAAGCGTTTAATATGGGTATGTTTTAGTTTAAACATTGACGAGAATTGCGATATGTAACCACCTAGTGATTTTTACATGACATAAGTCATTCATGCACCGCATCTGGTAATAGCTTGTCATATTTAAAAAGTTGCTTGATCTATTCTCATGCAAGAATAGATTTTATTGAGTGTAAATAGCTGGAATTGATTTATGCCATAATGGGCCTGCTTGGATTGTTTCGATTGACATTTTTTGGTCAGACTGTGAGTTTTGAAAGATACTCGGAAATGTGTTTCCACTTAAAACTAATACAGGAATTTATTTTTGTAATTGCTCTTTATATTTTCATAGGTTGCCAGTTAGGTTCACTTTTATGGTAAGCCTTGTTTTGCTGCCTGTAGTTCTTATGAACTGGTATTTAAATTCAATTTTCAGAGTCTGAGCTGCCTTCTGAAAGAAGGCTGCTGTACTCACAGTAATGTTCTCTTTTGGCCAGCATGAGTTCTTATTCAGCCATATTCCTTGGCCCGAAGACAATGAGTCTTTTCTGCTCAGCCAGGTAAACTATTGATGTACAGCCATGGTAACAGTTTGTATAAATTATGAGTTTGTGGAGTGGTGATTAAATTCTGTAAACATTCTGTCCAAGATCTGTGTGCCAATATTATTTCAAAATAGCTAGAAAGCTATGATTTCTATGATTTTTGTTGTATTCATATAATTGTCAGACACAAGTCAATTACATTATGGGTTCACTGTATGCTGGATTGTAGCCATTTAGCCTCCGTGTTTTTTTATTTATTTATTTTTTTATCAGCTTTTTGGGAACTTGTTATGTAGTAAAAATGTTGCTGTTGTCAGTATGTGAACTCTGACTTTAAGTGGTACCGGAAGGGGCTGGCTTGCGTTTTCACGAAATCAAAAAATCAAAAACCATTGATTAGCCTGATACTCAAAAAGCTAAATCTAGTATCAATGGAATCTGAGTTCCCCATATTCCCTGGCTTAAATAATTTCTGAAATGTGTGTAACTTAGTGTTACTATTAAGTTTTCTTTGCTTTTCACAGTTTGACGAACAGCTTACCAAGACCTGGGATCAAGCATACAGGGATGGGATATTCTGGTACACTCTCGACGATGTAGAGGTCAAAACAGTGCCTGGCATGTACGGTATGGTAGCCCAGGTATTGCAAGACCTGAATGTCATTTGGCCTAAAGGCGTTTGTTCATAACTTTTACAGAATGAGCTTTGAAGGTCGTTGCAAATCTCAATTGTGCAATTCAAATAATGCATTTCTTGTGAGCTTTGCCCTTTAATGACCTGGAATATTTAAATCTTAGTATAGCTTGTAAATGAAAGCGTTTGGAGAACACATGTTTCATGGAATTTTACTTGGATTCTAAGAATCTTTTGCAATAAATTCGGTTAATTTGCTATAATTTATCATTTCGTCAGCGTTGTGCTATGTTTCGAATTGTAAGTTGTTTTTTTTTTGGCTTGTTGTGCTGGGTTGCCCATTAACCTTTCTTGTTCCTAGCTGAACACAAAAAGATTTTCGCAGCGTCGTAAACCAGATGAATTTTCCCACGTGAAGGTGCCATTCAGCAAAGATAAGTTTAACTTTTCTAAAGTAAAGCACGAGGAGGTAAGCAGTGCAGTATTGTGAATCCCTTGATTTCGTAAATTGCTGCTGGTTTGGAAATAATTCCTTTCCGCTATATGAGGTGTGCTAGCAAGCATTATATCGAGTCTGAGTTTGTAATAGCTAGGAACAAGTATGGTGCTAACATCTTTAGTGAAGAATATTGCGAATATGTTTTGATCATGACATCTCGTGATAGCGCGAGCGTTTAATGTGTGATACTATAAATGAGTTTATATTATGAACTCTTTAGTGTAGATAAGTATAGATTATGATAAACCACTATTTTTTGTATCAAATTTGACTTGTAAAACCGCAAGTTTTATTTTCAGATACTCTTCGAAGTCAAGGATCTATCTCGTTTAGGAGTGAGTATCTAGCTTTTTGTGATCGCTTCAATGCCTTTACTGTTAGGTTGGGCCATGTAAAGACCGATTCTGTTTGTACGACTTAATAAAGGAAGAAAACTACTGATATAATAGTCAGAGCTTAAGTATCAATGGCTACGGTTTGAGCACATGTCCGTAAAGAAAACCAGACGGAGTTTGAGGCAGCATCGGGCCATGGATGACCTGTGCTGGCGTTGGTCTAAAGAAGGGAACTTCGGGTTCAAGGGGCGCGCAAACAAATGTGGCGAAGCGCGCTTGCGTACAAAAATCTTTGGCTAATGCTTGCTCTCAGGTGGGCTATGAAGGATTGTAAGATCATAAAGTAAAATATTCTAGCAAACCAAGAATGCTATTTTCGTTCATCGGAGGCGCGTTGGGGTGGGGTGGGGTGGGGTGGATAGCGAGGACAACAGCCATCCTTTTATCCGTTTGGGTGGCATGCCTTACCCTGACATCTTAGGGAACCTGCCTTAAGTCAGTTTTTTGTTTTTGCTATAGGATAACGAAAAGCACGTGCTCATAGTGAATGTCAGCCCTATCGTCTATGGGCACGTCCTGCTTGTCCCTAATATAGGAAAGAAACTCCCGCAGGTAAGAATCTGTTCAATACATGTTAGCGTTGCTGCTATTAGTTGCTTTTCAGAAGATCCTGTTTCGTATGGGTTTGGGTATATTAACAGACGTTTTTTTCTCTGAGTTGACGGTTTGTGCCTGGTGGAAAGACAATGGAGCCTTGCGTCTAATAGTCGGTTATTGTGGCAGCCTCTTCCAAGTTAATTGTTGAGATTACACGTCGCTTGCCATTCCGATGATGATGTTCGTTGGTCTTCTGCAGATTATGGATGCATCTTCCGTCTGCCTCGCTGCTCAACTCTGCCTGCTGAGTGCACACAGGTGATCCGAAGTATAGCCTGGTTTGCGTTAATCGTTGCAGAGTCGCTTTGTCGGCAGGTGCATAACAGCGCGTTGAAAGAGTTAGACGAAGGTGGAAAATGTTCTGCTGTGCTTGGCGTGTTCGCAACCTGTTTCATTGTCTCTAAAAACGCTTAAAACTTCAAATATTGACAAAACAGTCACGCGCCTACAGGAAATTGAAAGAGGCCAAGTATATTCGTTGGCTGAAGCCGTCATTAAACACTCAAGTTGACCACCTAACATTATCTCTCTCTCTATTCAGATTCTATCTTCATACTTATCTCTCTCCCTCTCTTTCTTGACCGCTCTATTCTAAGCCTATGAATTCCTATTCCTATACTAAGCGTGATATTTTTTTAATGTACGATAACTGTTTCATTCTCGTGTGACCGATTTTAGAGGCTTTCGTGTCGGGTTCAACAGCTTGTGTGCCATGGCTTCAGTCAACCACTTGCATTTCCACTGCATGTACATCTCCAGCCGACTGCCCATCGATGATGCTGTAAGTTAATTTTTTTATGTTACATGCATCGCTATATTAGCTGTTTCTATTAGCGAAGTCGCTTTTAATTACAAAGAAACGGTAGAAAAGGCACTTGCCTCACAACAACATGACAGCTTGGCCCTCTTCTTGGCTTCTGCAACACCCGAGCCAACGTGAAAACGAAACTTCGTTGTCATCGCGGAACTTGGGTATCTTTGGAATACGGGAAATTCTAAATTTGCTGCTTCTTCTCCATGTCGGCCTGTTCTTCGACTAAGTCACTTTCAAAGATGTCTCTTCGAAGTTTTTAATTTAATATTTAAGTTAAAGTTCAATTGGAAATATTGATTCTTAAGTTGCTTGCGGTAAGTTCTTTTTGTGGTTTTTGTCTTGTTTGCAGTTGTTAACTAAAAGTTCAATTTTGAATCTTGAGTCGGTAGTTATTTTTCCGGGGTTAAGTGCCTCTAATGCGGGAGATTTGCGCTAGGTGACTTTAATCTATGTGAACAAAGTAAGGTTCAACTGTCGTCGTTAAATGTTCTGTATTCTAACTCTGTTTTCTGTTTAGCGTTTGTCGCTCGCTGGCAACGATCTTTACGTTCTTGTGGATTTTATGGTGAGAGGCTTCGCATTGCAGATTTCGAATGGGGATGTAGATGCCTTCTCCAGGTAGAATCTAATTTCAGACCAGCATCGCAAGCTTTTCTTCCCAATGTTCATACGTGGTTAAGCTGGTTGTGTGGTGTTTTGCAGAAAGTGCACGCATTCCGACTCACTGTAAAGCTGCTACGCAATTGTGTCTAATGTTAATGGCTTATAATTATGACTCGCAGTAAAGCTAATACCTAATCATGGCATATTAATGGCTTATTGTAAGCCTATAATATAATAGTTATATATATATATATATATATATATTATAAATACTTAATCTTGCCCTACTGTGAGTTCGTTTAACGCTAGGTTCACTTCTCGTGCGACAAACGTTGTCCCGTTAGATCTAACGAGTTCGCGTTGCATTTGATTGAATAAGCTTACGTATGTGTTCTTTATAGTATCTTATTAAAACTCGGCTCTTGAGAATCGCGCCCGTTAAGGCCCTTATCCAAAAGGTCTTGAATAAGGGCCTTAACGCCTTCTCTACTGTTCTTCTGTTCGTTCTGCTACCTCTACAGATGTCAGCAAGCCCTGGCGTTTCACACTAACCGTTGTTATTTTGTTGTTTCTGCCTTGGTTTGTCGGCTGCGTTTGTCCGGCCGTCTTCAGTTATCGTCTTTTGAATTTTATGAAAGTTGCGCTTGTGTTCTCGAACTGATGAAAGAAGCCATATTATTTTCATATTGCTGAGCTAATAGCCAGAGGAAGAGCTGATTTTCTGCCTTGTTATTTGAAAGGTCGATCGATTTCATGTCGTAGGCGAGTTTCGGTGGTGACAAAGCGGTTGTGTGAGGCGAACATTGCCCACAACGCATTTTTTACACGCACAGATACCATCCCCACCTGCGACGGTTTACGTCCGCCACAGGGAAGCACTGTGACTGCTTTCATTTTCCCCAAGCACCCGTGCGCAGGTATGTCATTATGGTTTTTAAATGTGCTCGTTGTTTCAAAGTGGTAAGTAATAAATGAGCGTATGACAGCTTGTCCCAGCTCGCATGATGATTTTTTTGTAATTATTTTGTATGATTAAGAACACATATTCTCAGTCACCCTTGTCGCGCTTTGAGTGTGAAATATTTGGTCCTCATTTCCCGTTTATGTTAGCCAAGGCTTCGCTTTGCGTATTAGAATCTTTCAGCTTGTAACGATGGCTGGTCCAAAGGCCTTCCAATCAAGCATTTTTTTTTTAGTCAAATTTCACAACTTGGTAAGCTGAAGCTGTTAAAAAGTTAATGATTTGTACTAGAGGTTGACCGAATCTGCTTTCTAAGTTACGACCGTAACCTAAACTTGAAGTGAAACTGCATGGCCGTAACCCTAACTTTAGGCGTAACTGCTCATTCCATTACGTCCGTAACCGAAACGGAAACCAAAATCTGTGCCTGTACATAAACTATGTATTTGCATCAAGACATCAAGTTGTGTATTTACGCATTAGCATTCGATTAACTACTCGCTAGTTATGGTTGAGTAAGCTAATCAATTGAATTTCATTCATAGTTGCGGCCGTAACTCAATAAATACCGACCCTGTAAATTGACTTACGGCCTAACCGAGATATTGCCAAATCTGCGTTTTCGGCGCCGTAACCGAAACCGAAGCCAAAATTCGGTCGATCTCTAATTTGTACCGTACTAATGTATCATATATTATATTTGTACCATAATGTGCATTTATCTTCAGCACCTTGGCTATGCATTCGCATTTTGATATCCTCAATTAGCAGGCTATCATGGGGAATTGTTTATTGTCCTACGCAAGGATAGGTAAGACTGGCATCGCTTGCAGTCTTCGCACGAATGGCTCATAAGCAGTGCCGGATCTACTGTTAAGGCCAAATGAAGTAGAATCAAAACGAGATGCTCTTTTTATCTTTATACTCAAGCCACGCGCATCTGATGTGGGTTTGTGAACCAAAGCATAAATTCCTGAAACTTCTTCGTCTCTCAAGAAGCGCGACATTCAACGTATGATTGGTTTCCGTAGAAGGCATCCCCGGGCCGGAGTAAACGGCCTCGCAGGCCGTAGTTTGGAGACCCCTGAACTAGATCGTAGCGCAGCCTGCCTTGGGGTTTTTACGAGGACAAGTAGGCGGGTGCCAAGAAAGTTCCTCCTGACCGGCTGGGATTCAGAGGCATCTGTTTCGTTCTCTTGCCGTGTTCCCAACGTCGGGGCAAGTCGTGGCGAAGTTGAATTATTCGAGTTGAATCCTGATCGAAAAGCAGTTGCGATACGCATTAAGGAATTCGGGAAAGACGGTTCGAAAACGTTCGCGTACATCGTAGCTTCTAGTATGTTTTCGCATTGCGGAGTATTTACTACCCCATGTGGAAGAATTGCTGCATGGACTTGCATTCCATTTCATTTTACGAGAATTGGGTTCTCTGCGATCGTGTTATCGGTCAAATGCATTACGCGTTAAGCTTTTGTAGATAAATCCTAAGTGTTTTAGATGATTTTGGAATATAAAAAAAAGCAAGAGAAAGACATCATGACTTTGTATAGTAGACTTGTTCTGGCATGAGGTCGATGGAATGTTTTCTGAGACGACCTGGAGTAGAATAATAAATCAATTCGTGGTCCAAGGAGAGTGGTCTTATCGCCTCGCCCTATTGCCAGGCTTATTCTATCGCAATTGCAGCCTCATCCTGGTGCGGCTGGTCTAGTTGTCGATGAACTGCTACATCCTCGCAATGCAACTTCAAATCCTCCATTCCTGGACTGCTGCAATTGCTCTGCGCAACTTTCCAAGAAATGCTGCATTTCTGCAAGTGCAACTTCATAAGAACTGCTACATCTACTGAATAGAACTTTCCCCACACTGTTGCATTCGCACGATGGTTCTTTCGATGGACTGCTGTATTTGAAAAAGCAACTTTTGATGGACTTTTGCATTAACACAATGGAATTTTAATGAACTGCTTTGCAAAAGTCAATATAAATCTTTCATTTGTTTATCCTTGAAATGTTCAGAGTTAATTTTTGCCCGCTGCTCTTGCAGGTGAAAAAGAAGCACATCATCTTAACAGCTGTTGTTTCGACCTTGGTGGATATCTTCTTTTCAAAGGTACGGGTTCCGTTTCTAACCCTTCTTTTTTCTTTTTCAGCAACTAACTGTGTGCCGTTCAACGTTGCTGTGCTGGAGCTAGCAGGATTTTTGCCTATGGGAGGTGATGTAGTACGTATTTTTGTTGAGGAGAACGAAAGCTATGCTTGGGAAATGCCTGCTTGGCACCTTGCTAAGGGCTATTGAATAGCTTTTTTATGTTGGGCAAACTGCTTGTTTGCCAACTATGCCCATTTGTTAGCCGTATGTGTTTAGTGCATGTGTCTCCGTTGATGCTTTCTTCTTTGTAGTAATGCTATGGGGTGTATATGACGATTGCTGACTGCTATGTGCAAAAATTTGTCGCATACCCTGCTTGCCCACCGACCGCCGCGTGGAGGCTCTCCGAGTTGGTCGGAAATTTACGCGTATTTGTCTGTTGTGCTTAACACGGACGGATTGGTGACGGTTTTTGGCAACTTGCTTTTAGATCGAGAAGAATACGATCGAATTACTGAGGAGAAGGCTATCGCAGTGCTAAACAACTTCACGTTTAGGGAAGACGAATTCGATGCGCTGACAAATGACCTTGTGCCCCTCTTGGGATCGTTGGGCAATGGAGGCGTTTGCAAAGAAGATATTTGATGGATCTTGATAAAGGCTTGTCTCCTCGTTTACGCAAATATTGTGTGTTTTTTTTATTTCTATTTTTCCAAACCAAAGGGTGTTGCGATAAGACCTGTTATTCGTTTTTTCACTGCTTTCATATTCTTGTTGAGTTGTAGGAAATGTGCAGGCTCGAGTAGAATGAATGCAGAGACTAAACCACCGTAGGAGTAATCTTTGGGCTCGTTGTAGAAGATAGATGAAGCACTTGTTGTAGAATGTTTTTCACCACCCGTCACTTTTGATCTTAAAATGTTTACAAACTCGTGCCGTTTATATATTCACTATAGAAACAGCCCAGTAAACCCACACAAATAACATGCAAATTAAGTACACTTATAAATAATAGCTCAGCAATAGAAACACAAGCAGAAAGTACACATACGAAGCTAATTAATAATACAAACAGAAAGTAACTTCAATTGAGCTAATTTCACAAGGAAGTTCCGTAAAGGAAGTTCCTCAAGCTCGTTCTCGACACCAGTCAGCGTGGCGTGTTGTAAGCTTCATTGGCCTAGTCAGCTCAGGAGCTTGAATCGAATGCAAAGTTTGTGCCACGTTCGCTGCAACAGCTGCTAGTCGAAGCGTGCAAAGTGCAGTGAGTAATATTTCTATTCGTTCATCGGTAAAACCCCATTAGCAATTCAGAAGTTAGGTTGAAGTAAAATAGCACAGGTGGTCGAAAGTGCGCGAGCTGATAATCTTCTTTGATCGACCTAAATCTTGTGTTGCAATCAAATTGTGTAAGGAAACTAAGCAATTTGCCATTTCTCGTGGACATTGGCTTAGGCTGTATCACAGGGAAAGACCTAACTTTAGAGAGTGTATATAAGTAAATTTTGACATCCGAGGCCTCCGTGAACAAGCGTGCAACAACTTTCTCGAGTATCGTGTTTTAGCTGGGGTCTATTGATTTTAGCGGAATTCATCGTCATAGCTGAGTAGTGTTCATGATGCGTCGAGCGAGAACCTTAACGCATACCTGAAGTAGGAGCTTGATGCTTACATGCATCTGTTTAAGATGCGCTTTATTGTGCTTCAATTGCGTTAGATGCAGTTGTCTAACATTCATCTTGTCGAGAATCAGCTTTGTGAGATACATCTTGTTAAGATGCAACTTTCTGAGGTAGATGTTAAGATGGAACTTTCTGAAATACATTTTGCTGACGTGGAACTTTGTGAGACGCATCTTGTTGGGATGCAACTTTCTGAGCTAGATATCGTTCAGGTATATCTTGTTAAGCTGCATCTTTCCGACGTACATCTTGTTAAGATGCAGTCTTCTGAGATGCATCCTGCTGAGAATCGACTGAGGTAGATCTTGTTAAGATTGAACTTTCTGTGATGCATTGGTTAGAATGCATCCGTCTTGAGACGCACGCTTAAGATCTGATACGATTGTATCCGAATGAGATGATAGATATGTATAAGCATTAATTGGTTATGTACTGCATCATCTCTCAGCGTCTCTCCATTGGCCGTCAGTTTAATTACGATGCAATTATGAAGCATGTTTTTTTTTGCGAACGTCGCGTGATTAAGCGTAAGGCGGTAAGACTCTACGGATATGGTAGGGCTATGAAAAATATCAGTGGGTTTACGCTCTTCCCTATTGACAGGCGAAGTAATCCCTTATTTCGTGAGGAAGGGGTTCGCTGTAAAATAGGATTTATACTTACGTTCAAATGCAGGCAAACATTACCGCTTCGATTGCGAATCTTTGATCGCGTACTGAAAAGCTTTAACTCAGAGAAGCTGATAAAAGGTGGGAAGGAGTTTAAAAGCAAGAGTGATACTGAGTAAGTCGAGTTTAGCAGCCTAAGAAATTGCGTTTAATTGCCGATGAAGTGTCGTTGCTAAAGTTGCTCACCATACGCCAAGATTCTTACAGTTGTGGACACGAGGACTATAAACTGTTCCTGTAGCACCATGCCGTGGAATGTTCGCGGCCACCTTGAAAGTTGGTGGATTACTTACTGTTTGGTTTGGTTAATGTTTTGTTTATTTGTTTAGAACAAGGAGGCTCCATCAATATATAACCAAAAAACAATCGTCACGTCCTTGTGGAATTTTATCGGCTGATTTTATCGGGTGTGAGATATAGACTATCGAGAAGGGAGAAACATTTTTAGAATTTTAAAAGTTATTACCAATTTTTACGAAGTTGATTCTGGGCAACATTGCTCCTTTGTTTCGAAACATGCTCGTTTAACCCAGGACTAGAGTGGCACATAACCTGGGAGGCCTGGCCGTTGCAGTAAATTGTACTACATATAATTAAGATCTTGACCTGGAGCGCTTGTAGAAACTTAAACCCACTGCATGATATATTGGCAGAATTAACAAGTCACAACGAGGTGCGGATCGTCTCTCCTTCAGGAAATTTGAAGAGATTAGCACATTCAATTTGAAGAGATTAGCACATTCACTTCAGCAATTTGAAGAGATTAGCACATTTTATTCACGTGAGTTTGGCCGGTGCAGCTTTAGCAGCGCGCATAGGAGGGTATAAATCTACCTATTACATAAACGGCTGATTGCGATTAGTCTGATATGACGTAATCTAGCGGCAGTTGCTTACAAGATGGCGACCAGTCTGCAGTAGTTATTGATAGAAAGGTTTGGCTCGCATGTTATTTATTTATTTGTTTGTTGGGAACCCATCCATCCTTGGGTTATTGGGGCTCAATGCATTAACTTTGTCTGACAGTAACCCGGACCCAAACTCTGACGATAACACTAATCTTTACCCGATACCTAACCATTTTCTTTATAAGCTCGATCAATCCTCAAGCAATTCAAATGTTCTATGAAATTAAGAAATTACTCAAAGGTAATTAACTTAAGTATCCTGGCGTGCATCCGCAGCCATATAGATCTTACGAGTCAAGTCGCGCGTGTAGGTAGCGAAGCAATGCAAAAACAAAAAAAAAAAAAACTATGATCGAACACTTGAGAGATTCTTTAGTGCTGGCTTAACTGGCAGCACTATCAGGCTCAATGGCCACTTCTGCCTACCCAATCTGAATGAAATCAATGAGATCTAATGCTATCAAAGGTTTTTGGTAAGACTGTGGCAGCAGCATGTAGAAACATGAATGAAGAGTTGGATATGCGAAAATCGTTGTCGTAAGCAAAATCCGCTAATTGTAGCTATGCAGACACATGGCTGGCATGTTCTGGAAATGGATTTGGTATGTTATTAGTATGGTATTAGAACTGCATTAGCATGGTAATGGATATTATCAGTCTGAGACGGACGAAGCGACAATGGCTGGGTGACAGCAAGGACTGATATATGAGTGAGAAAATATTCATTCGCTCAGCAGCGAAAGATGCGGCCTCTGGAGTTATGAATTGAGCCCCAATAGGCCAAGGACGGACGGGTTCCCTGTACGTGAAATTTTTGACACGTAAAAAATATATTTTAGGATACGAATGAGGACGCCCAAGAACAATTAGGGCGGCATCCACACTGAACAGATACGACGTGGGGACGCAGGTTCTAATGAGAACTGCACAAGACAGAGAAGAATGACGTTTGATGTCAACTCGTGCAAGAGCTCACGTCAGTGATGTACATAAGGTGGCATACACCCTCCTTTTTTCCAGACTGTCCGGATTTTGTGGGCTTTGTCCTCCGTCTGGCGCAGTCTGACGCCGGACACACATTTGTCCTCCGTTTGACAAGAGCGCTGAATATGCCTATGCAATTTATTAAAACTGTGTAATTTATTTCTCAACTTCTTTAAAAGGCAAGAATTTCTATCTAAACATAGCGGTAATGCGTCGAACGCCGAATTACCCCCGTTCGAACAAGCGATTGGCAGATAGAGGTATTGAATATGCATCTGAAACATTGTTGGTTGAAAACGCATCCGCGAATGCAAGCAATTGCACGTTGATTCCGCCTGCGTCATTTTCAGTGAAATTCCCTAAAGCGAAAAACCTCGTTCAATACGGAATGGATAAAGAACACGAAGAAAAGCAATACAGACGCTTTTCATGGATTTTGAACACTCTACCGCTGTGAAGTGGGCGTTAGCACTCAAGATGTTAATGAAGCCAGCCATGGTTGCAAATATGATTCAGTTAGTTGTATCAGTTGTATTTTGCAAGAGTGCGTTGTTTTCGTAAGTGCAATTACATAAAAGAACCTTTTAGCTTGCTGTTGTCTTGCACACTGATCTGCATCTAATATATGAAGCTTGTGTAAAGCACTGCATCATGTTATCAATAATGCTACAGTATATAAATGCGACAGTAGTAGCGAGTTCACACTTGTCCCTGCTCTTGTCCTCCTGTTTGGTTTTATAGAATTGGCCACCCCAAGCTGTTCAGAGATAGGGAGAAGAAGAAGAAGGATACGAATGCTATTGAGAAGCTCTTGATCATCCTTTTTTTGAGTGTCGGGCCGGGGATGGTTTCCTGTAAAAAATGTAACCAGATTTACTTCTGCAGTAAGTATCGTGCCAGCGGGTGTCGCGTTTTTCCTCACCTAGTTATCATCATAATGTTGAAACAAGTTGCGCCTTGATTGGCTGCATTTAGCCATGTAGATTTATGTAAATCTATGTAAATTTATGTAAGATTATGTACATCACAATTGCGTTCCAAAAAAAAAAAAAAAAAAAAAATGCGCTGCGCTTTCCGCCATCGACAGGTCCTTTCATGGCTACAGCTTTACTTACGTAATTGTAAACTTTAAATCTGTGTTTACCTGTGGCTTGTTACTGGGTGTGCTTTAAATAACTACATTCACCAGGTATCTTCGCGGTATCAGATTGCCAGTCTTAAAACTGAAACTGAAGGAGACTGCTGGTAGGTTCCATGATTTCCGATCTGTTTGTCTTTTTTTTTGTTATTGTAAGTACATTCATGATTTTGAATGACGTGAATGTGAACAGGACTCTGTTGGCTTACGAATATGAATTATGAATAAGTCCCGTCATTATTAGCTGATTTTTATGCTTTTTTATGGTTACTAATTTATCAGCTCTGAATGATTATTATTATAACCCTCGAGGTTAATAATACTGTCAAGAGTACTTTCAAGTAGTTCAGAGTAATCCACTCGTCTTTTTGCATTCACATTGTCAATAAATTTTCTTGAGCTAGTTTGAATACTATATTGGAAGGATTGATCATTATGGCATTTAGGTAAAATTAAGAGATGGCCATTACTCCATCCTTTTCTGTTCGCAGTAATGTATGTGCACCACCAAACGTAAGATTTGCCTTCAGTTTTCACTTGCATCCACTAATAATTTTAATATATTAGATCTTGCTCCATGTCATTTAAACACATATGTGCAGATTAATAGATATTGCTTAAATAACCTGAGTGTTTGATACTTAAGCAAGTGGAAGGATTTTGTATTCTTTGCAGTTCAAAATAGAAAGATCTGAAGCCCATAAGTTTTTTGATGCATGAAAAACGTGGATAAAGATAAAGACATGGCAACATGTTATGAACATTACTCTGTGAAGGGTATGACTAATATTTATATTTTTTTTGTATATGTAATTATACATCACTATTCTAAATTCATATCAGATATCATTTTTGGAATTCGATTTTCGCTTAAGCAGTTGAAGTTCACCATGGAAATCATGTTTTTGGATAGAATTTCGCTTCTGGGTGCATGTCGGGAATAATGTTGCACAATGATTTCTGTGTTGGGAGCAAAATTTTAATGAACCATGACCTTCAGTATGGATCCCACATAATATGAAGTTTCCCTACTGAATTACTCGTACTTATGAGCTGCAAAAAGCTCTGTCTGTTTTTTCTTTTGACTGTTCCTATGTGCCTGTCAGTGCACAGGTATGCATTTTTGTATTATGTATGTATGTATGCATGCATGCATGTATGTATGTATGTATGTATGTATGTATGTATGTATGTATGTATGTATGT
>QQSS02128742.1:0-16139 GCA_003687565.2 Craspedacusta sowerbii
AGTAGCCAAGGGCTATACCGATCTTGAACGGCCAAAACGCTCAGTCAAAGAAAGCGAGTGGCATTCTAATAGCGACTCGTGTCTTTCCAATGTCCGCAATAATGTGACGTCGAGGTTATGGGGGGGCTTGCTTTCCGTATTCTGTTTTATAGGTACTTTAAAGCTAACTGATTTCAATGTATATCACATTTACAATCTACGAAACGGTGAATACTGGTGAGATGATAACCGGCCTGAGGTTTTAAATGCCTAAGCTCCTAAGAGTATTTAGCCAACATGAATGTAGATCCATTGTCCAGTTTCTTTGGAATCGCTATATTCCTCTACTTAACTTGGTTATTCAGCTGACTAATAACACCAATTACAAGAACAAAACCACATATTTATAATCCAAATGCACTTAAAACGATATTTAAATAATTGAATTCAAGTTAATACCAAAATTTAGTAAAAGTATCTTTACGCGTAACAAAAGAAAATTTTTATCATAAACATTTAGTTTAGGGACATAAATCTATTCGGTGTTCGAATTGAAAACATGAACTTTTAGTAGGCTGGAATGCTATGCAAACCCATTTTAAATTTCACATATGATTAGTTGAAGGCATACTCTTCATCGAAGATAATCACATTCTTGGCAAATATTAACACAAGAAAGTCGATCTCCTCAAAAACGGATAATGGGACGGATAGTCTTCTTACTGTTCTATTGACGAATAGGTTTACACTATTGGATGGCAACTAATTGATAACACCTGTATAGACATCTTATGGATGTAAGATTTAAATTTTCTGTATGAATGCAAAGGGTCTTTTTTGCCTTTGCATTCATACAGAAAATTTAAATCTTACATCCATAAGATGTCTATACAGGTGTTATCAATTAGTTGCCATCAAATAGTAAATCTATTCGCCAATAGAACAGTAAGAAGACAATCTGATATAAAGAATACAGGTGAAGCCATGAGCAAAATGTCACAAGTTGAATTCAATAGTGTCTAGTAAAATTACTCACATATTTAAGTACGAGAATTGAAGGTACCAACAAGAAGACTTAATTCATAGAAGCCATACGTCGTGCACGCCGTAATATCGACATTAATACAAAATGCTTCAAATTGAGCTACTGAGCCTAAAGTTAAAACAAGTTACAGAAATTCTAATAATTATGTTCATGAATTCAGAATTCATCTATGCAAGAATAAGCCGTTATGATTTAATATTTAAACCATGCCTATGTGATAAACCATACTATTAATAACGATCAACAAAAATGTCTCAATTCCGATCTGCCTGTATTAAACATTGAAGTAATTTACAATAGAATAAAAATTACAACAGTCATGTACTACTGACATTTGATTGTTGTTGCTTTCCTACAATACAATCTTTGTTGAATGACAACGCGAAGAAAAAAAGAAGATACCCTTTGCTTTTTTTTTAAGGAGAATATTGCGTTCGGTATACACGCAATTGCCTGATCCGTAGAACTTTCTCCGAAGAATTTGGTTTCAATGGTTTTAAATAGCAACGTGACAATATAGGTTTTGTGTGAGGTAAAACCGACAATGGAACAACTCATCCTGCCAAATTTTTGTAAGTATGTGTCATATGCCCGCAGCATGTATCGTGAGATTAAAAGACTTCCTTCGCTGCAAGGTCTTTTTCTTGCAAAGTGTAAGAGTTGGTGCACTTCGATGAGACATGTACTGCTCAAGAGCCCAAGCTAACATCACGAACGCATCCAAAATAGCAAGACACTAATCACTCAAATTATCATGCATTACTCACCAGTTAATGTTCATCCGGTGGACCTTTCACTGAAACCTGTGCCTTAGCAGAAGAGAGCGAAACGCCTGGGATACTTCACTTTTCCTTATTTTATTTTAAACTCGCTTCGTGCATATCTAGCCATTTAAACGAACCACTGGCTCCTAAAAAGTAGGGGCAATCTCCTTGAAGTTCTCTTCGTCACTTCACCACCATAGTTAAACCTTCAATAAACGAAAGCAGCAATGCTTCTCTGTAGTTCTAAAGAACAGTCTTGCCAGCGAAATTATATTTCCCGTCGTTCTATTCAAGACTTCCAAGTGAAGAAGTCGCAGCAAAATAAACGCACACTCGATATTGAGTTGCGAAAGCTACAACGAATGTAACTTTCGTAAGTCACGCGATCAAGTCTTTTCCGTTTCAAGGGCTTAACAATACAGAGAAGGCCAACTTAATATTATGGACTCCGCTGAAGAACGAAGACAATCTTCATTGATCAGCAAGACAATATGTCAGCGAGGAAGTTTAGAGCAACAGCTTAAATAATAGCGGATGGTTACTGTGATCGATTCGCCTTCAGTAAAATTTGCCTTGGGGTTTTTGTTAATGCCAAAAGTTTAAATGCCTAAATAACCATGTGATACAACAAGTCTTCACAGGAAAGGGTGACTTGCTGAACAAACTAGCAACAGTAAGTTCAGGAGGGAAGAAGCTGACGAAAAGTAAAGCATGTGGTACGGATGGCTTTTTATGTCGTACTTTTGTGGCTCCACCGATCTAAACCATAGCCGGTCTGTTACTTATGATTAAGAGCTAATTTTTGATAGTACGGACACACGGTTTCTTCGGAAAACACTAAATTTTGCGTTTGAGTCTCAAACACTGATCTATCACTGATGTCTATAATAACTGATCTCTATTATACAGATCAGTGTGATCTATGTATATAACTGGATCGCGCATCTCATTGTTTTCAGCGCAAGAAATTTGAAGCCAGGGCCGCCATCTTGTTGGGACCCACTTTCGTTCTTGCGTTAGTGCACGAGATGGTCATAAGTGGTACTTGAGTGGGAAGTGAGGATGAGGTGATACCCTTTAAAAGGAAGCTTCAGCTCACTTCCCACACGTAAATATTAGTTAATCAGCATCTGAGTGGACTGTACTGTAAGGCGTTGGGGATTGCTGTTGCAATTTACGGCCCGTAAAACGTTTTTTTTTAATGTGTTGGTATTACAGCTTATCTCTGATAGTCGAAGATGCTTTATACTCCTGTAGTTGAAATGTGTACAAAGTGTGGTAGTTCAAGATAAAACAGCAACAAGGAGTCTTACGGGCTAGGACCAAACCCCTGCTTGTTTTTGTTTTATCATCCGACAACCTTTTTGCACTTGCGTAAGGGTGGAATTCGAAACTACATAGGATTTTTGTCTATGAATGATTACTCGGTCTAATGAGCTATCCTAAGTTGCTTTTATGTAGATTCCCACAGGATCCTGACCGACATGTTGTGTGGAATCCCAGTACTCACTCAGTATAGGTTCTGATTACTTTGAAGCAATGTCAAGGTACCAAGACAAAGAAGATTTATACTGTTGTCCAAGCGTCTAAGAAAAGTGATGCAAAAAATAATACTTATGGCGCCAAAAAAATTAGTACCTGGTATCGAACTTCTGTAGTGTATGCCCTGCTTATCATTATAGAGTGTGTTACTACAGCTATTAAAAAAATGGGGTCTAGTAACAGTCTGGAGGTTTGGCTACCACCTCACAGCATGCAGTGCAGCCTTACCATACATGGATGGGTAGAAGTAATAATTACGTATATAAATATATATAGATACGGTGCTGGGCGACCATGCAGGGCACAATCTGCATAGGTCTTGTAATATCCATTTATGGTATTGTCCGAGTACACCAACGTGCAGCAATACTATTTATGGTATGATATGTAGGCACATCATTGAGTGAAGCAACAAACAATAACGACTCACCAATTGTATAAATATCCTATGAGTGCCAAGCAAATCATTATTCAGTAAGACACTTGTAGTCACAACTCATGTGTTCTCACTCTTGTTTGGGAGCCCTCAGTCAGAACTTTCTTCACTTGCTTGATGCTGTTATTCTAATTAGCAAAGACATAAAGAGTTCGCGCAACCAACTTTTGGTCTAAGCTGGCCTCATCAGAGCCATGCCTGGTGTTGGGACTGTAAAATCCTGCTGATCTAGGATTTCCTGTGAGCTTTTTATCATGCCCATCTCTGTCAAATCCATCAAGAACCAACAGCAAGTTATGTGCTCCGTAGTGATTGAGTATGAATATTAAATGAATATTCAAGGGCATGTTGGGTGGGATGGGAAATGGTTTTGAGCTGCAGTAGGCGATGCCTCAGCTCTAGTAGTGAATGAGAAGCTTCCACTAAATGTTTTTGTGAAAGTGTGCTTACATCTTTTTTGCCAAAAGTGGGGTAAGATTGTACAAATCTTGTAAATATTTGCCTTAGCTGCTTGAAGGTTTAGCACTAGCGTAGCTGATGCCCTTGAGTACGGGGATGAAGTAATGAATCTAAAACAGTTCGAAGGTCAGCTACAATGGGAATGTTATTCATGTTTTTTATCATCCATTCGACATTGTTGATGCATGGAACTATTGTGCCATTGCTTTGAAGTCTGCTCTTAGAGTAAGCAGCAAAGAAGCATGGTTCCCTCATCTCTCAGATGCTTATGACTATGCATTTCATATAAAAAATCTTATTTTTACAGCTCATGCATACTAAATACAGGAGGACTGGATTTCTTGTATTTCTTCCTACTACCTCCTTGAGGTGAATCCTGCTCCTTTAAAGTATTTTCTGACACGAAAGCTCCGCAAACATCACCCAAAGTCAGTTTCGGGCCAATTTTTGCTACTCCTGGCTTATATAACAACAAAACTGTGCATCAGTAAGCCAGAACCAAGCTTTTAAAAGTTTTTTTGGTGCTATTGAACCAACATGTCCAGTCTCCAGGGACTCAAGCAGGCAGAAGTTTTTTATATTTCTGGATTTGTTGTGGAAATGATCTTGAAGATAATTCTGTGCTGGACTTTTTTTGAGGCCCTTAGAGATTACATGGATTGTGCTCGCGTTGATCCATGAGTGTAGGAGTTCTTGTCAGTTAGTGGGATTACTTTAATCTGACGAATTCAATTGTTATAACATGCAAGAACTAAGCTTTATCAAAACCTACCTTCGTTTCCTTCAAATTAACCGTAGGAAACGCAATATACAGCCATCTCTGAGAGTACTTTTCTTTATTTTTGCAATGGATTTTCCTCCAATTTCCACGCAAAAATAAATAAAACCACAACTTTAGAACATTATACTTTAGTACATTAACCAACCACTAGCAATCTAAGAACCGAATTATCACTTAAATCCAGCAATCCCGCAAGTTCTGAACGCAACCACAAGCAGCCTTTCTTCTGAGTTTCTACTGCGGGGTCCCAACATGGCGGCAGATAGGCTTCACTTTTGAGGCTGAGTTGCGCGATCCAGTTCCAGAGATCAGTGGTCTCAAAACGCAACAGCTTGATTTAAAATGCAAATGCGACGATTGCGATTCGCCAGTTATTGCCACGCAGACCCATGGCACGCTTGCCATGCTCAGTGACAACTTTCACTTCAGCTGTTTTTTTTTTTTGGCACGACTAGTTTTTCGGCAAAGGCTTTGGATGTAATGTTACTGTAATGGTTTATAAGTCATTGTAAATTTCTCATCTCTCCGCCTCTGGTTAGGGTTAGGGCGTAATGCCTAACCCTCGACGATTTGAACTGCAGACGTTCCGGTCACACTTCGATTGACTGCGAGCCGACACTTGCAGTGTCAATACGCATGCGCAAACAGTTTAAGCGCTTGCGTTCCAGCGAGTCCTTAAAATGGCGTTAGACGCCGTTCGAAGTGGTCAGGTGAAGACTGGAAGTCCATCTTAGCGAATCTTGGTATTTATCGTGTTGAATGATTTAAATGTTGCTAAAGACCTTTGGAATGACTTCCTCTTAATGCTGGCCCAGTAGTTTTGGTCAGAACTACCGCAAACTCTGTCAATGGCAAGCTCACCAGACTTGGATGCTTTTCCAAAGAAACACAAGAAGAAATCAAGCCACAAATCAAAGAAGCACTCCAAGAAAAGCAAAAGGCTATCGAAATCGCACCCTGAAGATTTTTACCCAATCTCAGCTACTTCAAATGCAACTTTCGAAGCGCTACGCTCTGTATATGAAAGTCTTACATCGCCTGATGTATCGGAAGGAGAGTTCGTCGATCCCCCAACTGCGCTATACAAGCATCGGCGGAATTCTCGTGAGTATATTGAGGCTCCGCTTGAGATGAGCACTAGAAAAAAAAAGCGAAAGGACAAGAAGACCAAAAAAGAGACCATAGACTACGATTGCGTCCGTCGGGAAGAGATTAAATATGGCAAGCATGACTTATCGCCTGTGGAATTTGGTGGGTACCCTGAGAAAAAACAGTGGGCTGACGATATATCTGGTGATGATAAATCAAAGCGTAGGAGGTCCCGTGAAGAGTACGAGTCTTATTCACCTACAAGTGCATCGTTTCGCTCTTCGGGGAGGCACCATCACAGCAGAAGTAGTGTAAAGTACTCGCAGTCATCATCAAGATCTCAGGAGAGATCACCAAGAGCATATGGACATTCAAAGTCTCCTTACTATAACTCGCCATCCCCGTATGCTGCTTTTTCTCCATCACATGGAAGGATGTCGCCCAGGTATTCTCCTTATGCATTTGAATTGAATAGGCAACGTTCCCCATTCCTGCAAGAAAGTCAGAGATCACCCTCTCCTTATGGTGGTAATACCTTTTATACGGGGAAAAGCTCTTATCATGGGCACACAGCAAAAGAAAGAAGATCTCAGAAAAAGTTGCATGTGCAGCGTTCCCCACAGCTTCCTATGCAGCGCAAGCGTCAGCATTCTGATACTGGCAGCAGCATATCTAAATTTGCGCACAAAGATCTTGGTCATACCCAGTTAACCCAAAATAGTGTGCTTATTAAACCTGTAACGCAAAGTGTTCTTCAGCCTCCCCAATTGGCAGTGTCATCCTTGAGTAGCTCCAGTATTTTGCCTGCAGCAAGTAATATGGGCATGCCACCTGTGCCCCCATCAGATGTGCCTCCACCACCGCCACCTCGACCAGCTACTCCACCGCCACCACCTTTACCTGTTTCAGATCTTCCACCTCCTCCACCACCTGAGGATACTGGTAAACCTGCTCCACCTCCGCTTCCGCCTTTGCCATTACCTCCACATATTCCAGATTTTGAGTTTGACATGACTTCAGGATCTCCTGGCTCTCCCATTTCATCCAAATCTCAGGAGTTGGTAAGCTCATCTGTTTCTCAACAAGTTGGTGCAAATTTTGATTCAGTTCCAAGTGTTACTTTTAAAAAACTTGTAAAAGAACCCTTTACAGAAACCAGCAGGTCTGCGTCTTGCGTTGATCATATGCAGACGATATCACCCCCATCAGAACCCACTTCCTCTGGAGCAACTCCTCGTATTTTGGCTGAGGAAACAGAATGGGGCGAGCGATGTGTAGATATGTTTCAAATAATTAAGATAGTTGGAGAAGGAACCTACGGTCAAGTATATAAAGCCAAAGACCGAATAACAGGTTTGATGGTTTCCTTTGTTTTGATTTTGGAACATTTAGTTGGTACTCTCTATAGCACTTATACATAGTACCATTTATGCAATATGAAGTTATACAATTTGTGGGTTCTAATTTATCTTGTGTACACCACCCTTGGCTAGTTCTTGCCATAAATCTTTAGGTGATATGGTTGCTCTGAAGAAAGTTCGTCTCGACAAAGAAAAGGAAGGTTTTCCTATAACTGCTGTGCGGGAAATCAAAATTCTTCGTCAATTGTCTCATCCAAACATTGTGAACCTTAAAGAAATTGTAACAGACAAGCAGAGTGCTGTGGATTTTAAAAAGGATAAAGGTTTGCTTGTGCTTTTACAATTTACTAAAATAGCCTATGTTAGGTATGCATATCTTTGATATAATCATTCATTAGCCAGTTCCATGGCAGGTGTTGTGGCATTATGGTGGATCCCAGTTGACGGTTCCGTTTCATGTTGCCCTCTAGTCTGCTGTTTTCAGCTTTAAAGATTTGCAGTTTTCACTGTTATAAATTTTTAACATAAAATTAAAAATGCCTTAATGTCATTTTTCTTACTGCTTCTGCTGCTGTTAGTAATCCTGCTGCTCTCATTTATGTAAGTGTCTATTTCTAACTCTTAGCTTTTACTTACGGTTTGTTAGGCCTACTTTTGGTTAATTGCTGTAGAGCGTAAGATCCTCCATGAGGTGAAATACCACTAGCTAGTATGTAATAGGAGTATGCTTTGAGCAACATCAATAGTTATTTGTTTCTTGAATAATTTGGCAATATGGGTTTTTTGCTTCCTCATTTGAGTTCTTCTTACATGATTACAGTGCTGAAGTGGAGTGCATTGTATATTAGAATTTTAAGCAGAGCTTGAGAATGTGTTATAACCCCTTACTTTAGGCTCCTAGACATACAGAAAAACCAGTTTTGCTTATTTTATGGTTACTTTCTGTGTAAACCATGCTATTCAAAGGCCTCAAACATCTTTACCACCATTTGTGGCTAAATTTTCAATGGAAAATAAATGTGAACTTCACTAATTTTGGAAAGGAATTTAAAGAAGCTTTTCATGCACTTGTATTTGTTTTTCTTTTTTGCACTCTTTTCGTGGTGGCCAGCACAGGGGTGAAGCTAGCTTGGTTCAAGGTTTTCTCTTTTTCCTAAACTTGCTCTGTGTTTTTGTTGTTACAAATAGTTTTACTAGTTCTATTGTGTGAGTTTGCCTGCTATGTATAGGTGACAATGCAAAATTTAGAAATTTACTAGTGGTTAGGTCAGTGCTGCAGGAAATGTAGCAATTTTTGCTAAGCATGATTGTTTTTCTTGCTACAATTGCATATTCTACTAGTTATCTGCTTCAGTTCCTGTACCCTTTATTCCCACTACAACTACTAATACTTCTAGTGGCCTACTTAATCTTCAGTGTATCTTAGCTATTCTTCAAACAAACTTTCTTTTTAGGCTCATTTTATCTTGTATTTGAATACATGGATCATGACCTTATGGGAATACTCGAGTCTGGCTTTGTTCAATTTACTGAGGAGCACATAGCCTCTATGATGAAGCAATTAATGGATGGGATGTACTACTGCCATAGGAAAAACTTCCTTCATCGAGACATAAAATGCTCCAATATTTTGATGAACAACAAGTAGGTTTCCATCCCTGCCTGTACCTATATTATGATGAGCATAAATGTATATTTAGGCTCTCTTATTTGTCATTGGTGTTTGTACGATTTTGCCCAGTTACAAGTTTCCCTGCTGCTTAGTAATCTTTTAAGAATATGTTCCTGTAGTGCTTTGTTGTTGGGAGTATACGTAATATCCATTTCATATCCATTTCATATCCATTTCTTTTTTACCGAAATCATTGGAAGTCCAACTCTTCATTCTTTTCGTTTACAGAGGTGAAATCAAACTTGCGGATTTCGGTCTGGCAAGGCTGTATGAAGCGGATAATGAAGGGTATGCATGCCTAAGTAATGTCGTCGATTGTTTACTGGCCTACTTGAATATGCAGTTCTGGATATAATCTTGGATCGTGACTCCCTTACAGGTTGTTGCTGAATATTGCTCTGATTTGTATCTTAAGCTTCTACTGCAAAGGAATTCAGTATTGCTTTAATGAGCCATTCTTCTCTTTGTTTGGCTGATGTTAGACGAAGTCGAGATGCATTTTTTTATCTTATCATGAATTTGTTTATTTTGCTGAGAGAAAAACTCCTTTGATTGATGTTTGGAGCCTTTGAAATTCTTAATAGCTGCGAGGTCCGTGCCTGTGTTGGCAATAGGTTGATTGATTGTGAAGAGCCATGAATATTCCCAGTTCATCAATCGTCAATGACAGCAAGTGAAGCAGGTCTTCGGTTGTTGCGTGAGCCTCTCAGGAAGCGATTTGCTCGCAAAGAGAGGCTCTGATGATATTTCGAGGCTCCAACGATCTCGAATCTTTCATCGCACTATAGCTGATTCCATGCGACTCTCGTGGAAGACCGTCTCGACAGACGAAGAAGTCGTACTCTTATTAATTGCTGGGTAGCCGCTTATTTGTCACTACATTCTTGCCAAGTGACAATCGCGTGGAGATTTTCCTCATTGCCCGGCCTGTAGCTGTGCATCAGCTAGTGTAGGTATTGCTAGGGCTTGCTCTATTACTTTTAGGCGACCGTACACAAATCGCGTCATAACCTTGTGGTACCGCCCTCCGGAGCTGTTGCTTGGCGAAGAACGATACGGGCCAGCTGTTGATGTGTGGAGTTGCGGGTATGTATTTATTTAATTTAACTTAGTTTTAGTTTTGTTGATTTTTGTGCGTGTATTTTTTCTTTGCATGATGCGATCACTGTCCGACATCCAGTGGCGTTATAGTTATCTTGACTGTCTGGTTCGTGTTTGTGAAACTTGTAGATGTACTCCTGCTATGATGGTAGTGATTGTCCTATCATTGTGTAAACGTGTGTCGTTCGCGTTAGAGAGAGTTAGTCTCGTAGAGAGGTCTTTTTTTTTTTGCCTTCGCCCAAAGTGGCTGACGGATTTGTTGTTTTATTGTTTTAGGTGCATCCTTGGTGAATTGTTCAGGAGGAAGGCACTGTTCCTGGGTACAAGCGAGCTGCTTCAGCTAGAGCTAATAAGGTCCGTGCCCATCATTGTTCTTTTTCCTTGCAACGCTTGACTTTCTGGCGGGCACTTACATTTTCATGCGGGAATTACCTTAAATTCAGTATTTGTAATTCCTACTTCCTTCTAGATCGTTGTTTGTCCTCATCGCCCTTGTCCTCTTTTTAGTTCTGAGTTTAGTTGAATCTCCACCTCTACTTTTTCTCGTATAGTTGCTTTGTTACTTTCAACCCTGTCTGTCCTGGTATGTCTAGTCGCATATGTGGAACTCCTCAGCCTGCGAATTGGCCAGATGTAATAAATCTGCCGCTGTTCAACGCGTTTAAGCCGAAGAAACAGTATCGAAGAAAGGTGCGGGAAGAGTATGCTGAGTAAGTCGCTTGTTTTGTTTCCAAATTTTGTCACAAAGTCAAGTGCCATGGACTTTTGCGTGTGCTTGCTGTTATCTTATTTAAATGAAATTATTAAGTGCGTACTTATTTTATCGAGTAGGTTTTTAATTACTGGAGGTGCCCGACGGATTATTAAAAATTCTGAATGCTCGGATCGTTTGTAGTGTTTTTGTGTCTGTTTTTTATTATTATACCGCTGTAGCCTTACGTTTCCCTGCGCTAGAATCGTTATGTAACGATGTTTTTTTTTCTATCCAGTATACCTAAGAACGCACTCGATCTACTTGACCAGATGCTGACCCTGGATCCTTCCAAGAGAATCACATCTGAGCAGACGCTAAACCACGCCTTCTTGAAGGATGTTCACGCTTGTAAAGTTGCGCCTCCAACGTAAGTGCTCTATTTTTACGACGCTTTTAAGCTTTCTAGGAAGCTTGCTCTCTGTACAAGACTAAACTTGACAGTAGTTACTGTGGGGATTTGTGTGCTTTCAACTATTTATGCCCCCAACCTTTGTGTATAGGTAGCTGATGTTGTTTTGCCTATGCCATTTAAGTTATGGTATCAAACATACGTGTTTTTTCTTTTTGCAGTTTCCCTGACTGGCAGGATTGTCACGAGATGTGGAGCAAAGAGCGAAAGAGACTTGCTCGCCAAGAATCTCACGGCCGGTCATCGTCGAATGTTGCTTCCAAAACTATTGCTGCTATTGCAGTTTCAGGAGGAGCCACATCTGCTGTGACTGCTTCTCACTCGCAAGTGCTACCCACGGTGGCTGGCCCTCCTTTCAATTCTGAGTCGGTGGCACCGGCGCCACGCCTGTCTGCTGCGTCTGGTAGTTCGGGCAATGAGACTTCATCGGCCCCTACCGTGTCCATTGTAGGAAGAGAAACTGCTGTTTCTTCGTTACCTAGCACTGCGGTTGTGAAGCCTGGTAGCGCAGCGCCGTCTGGCACCGCATCGTATGGTTCTAGTGCAACTGAGAAGCATTTTACAAGATCAGCTTCTTTTGATAAGGCCCTGGTTAGCGATTCTCCCGTCAGCACGAGCGTACGCAGGTCTACGTCTTCTGAGCAATCTTTACCTCCGCCACCGCCTCTGCCGGTAATCGGCATGGTAACAGAATCTAAGCAATCTTTTGGAACTGGCTTGCTTCCTACGCCGTTGTTGTCTCCTGCGACTAAAACCTTCAGCAGTACTTCAGACTCCGTTGACGCGACTTTCGGAAAAAGCTCCTCAGTCAGCATGGAAAGCCTGGTTCGCCCGCTATTGGCCCCAACAACGGTCGGATCTGCAGGACTGTCCTCCTCGTTGCTAGGGCCTTGTCCGACTGGTATAGGAGTGGGCCTTACCGGTTCCTTTATGCCTGCCAACTACGGATACAATTCGTATAGTCAATCAAGTGGCTTTATGCCGAGCGGCACTTTCATGAGTTACGGTCCTGCTAGCAGCCTTTCCTCGTCCCTCTATCCAACTGCAGCGGCATCCGTGTCTAGCGTTACTTTGGTTCCCCCATTGCATCCTCAACCGTCCGTCCGTAGGTCTGATAATATGAACCTCTATGAATCGCTTTCGCCTCCGGGATCAGCCATCAAACTACCGACCACAACAAAGCGTAGCAGATCGAAACCAGATATTCAACTTAATCACTACATCTCCCAACCTTTAAAACCGCTCGCGACCAAAAACGGGGAGTACGCTTCGCGAGCTGCTAATTCGACAAACTTCGGCCAGTGGCCCCCGTAAGCTTGTGAGTGGTTAGTTTCGCATGTGGCGGTGAAATCGTACCGCCATTACGCTTGATGCGGCGACGATAGTGCTTCCAAGTGTTGGAGTTGACTCATTGGTAGCCAAGTTGCGATCGGAGAGGCTGTAAGACTCCGGTTTGTGTTGCTCCGTTCACGGACGCCTCTGCCATGCCTTGCCAATGGAGCCTTCCTTCAGCCTACCGGCTCTTCGGGGTGTGCTGTGCTCTTTTTTGCTGCTTGCGTGTTTTACGAGCGTTAGCTCACATTCTTCTGACAAAAGAATGGCTTTGTGACTGTTTATGCTGATTCCACTCTCAAAGGTCCGTTAATGGTTTCCAGAAGCTGCCTTAACGTATTCACTGTCTTGGACGCCCCTACGTTGTTTAGTGCAATACTATATAGCTGTTAGTTTCCGCTTGCTGCCGTAGTTGTGTAACTGGTTCTGTTGGATTTGGCTGTTCCGTCGCCTATTACCAGACGCCTTACCCGAGCCGTTCGTCATCTGGCACTTTGGATGTAGGCATAGGCGCCCTCTTGCTCTTACGAAAGTTGTTTTCTTTATTTTGTGTCGATGAGATAATTATGAGATTGGGACTTAGCGTGCGCTACCTATTTTCGATCGAGGTAGGTGGTTCTTGTATTTTGTTTCATTTCTGTTGACGCGGTTTCATTCCTGTTATACCTGGTGATTATGGATCACTATCATCCAGTACGAAGCGCGAGATTAGTGCGTGTTTAATGTAAAGTATAGCATAGGTTTTCGCGTTGCCCATCGCTGAGAACGATCAGTTGAGGCTACGAAAATCTATACGGCCGATTTTTAACGCCTGGTTTTTGTTTTCTTGTTTTCTTAATGGTGTTTAGGCCTTTCCTGGCTATTTGCAGGGGCATCTTCTAGGTAATCTTGATTTAAAAAAAGTGTTTTACTGCCTGGTCGCGGTCCGTCACCTCAGGGCATGGAGGAGCCCTCGACAACTACCTAATTTGTCGAATGCACTGTCTGGACCCTTTGGTGTTCAATTTCAATATGTTGGTCTTTTATGAATTATTTACTGCGGTAAAGAGTATGTCTGGGACGCCTCCCTTTTTCTCTGGTACGAACTTGTACTTAATGCATGCAGATTAAGTTACGAGTTGCCTTTGTAAGAAAATGAAATTTATGATTCCTATTTCCATGCTGGTGTACACTGGGACGAGTTACAATGAGCATCTGTCTACCTTCTAAGCACGCTGATTCAAGCATAACCGGTTGCGGGTTTAGTCCGGGTAAGAGAATTCGTCAAGCCGCTCATGTGTTTTTCTAAGTCGTGTTTGTTTGTCGTTAAGTGCGTGTTTGTGTGCGTGTGTGTGTCGTTGTTAAACCGCAATGATAAAATGCCCCTCGTGTATATACTTACTATAGCGCTGCCTCCATCATTTCAGACCGCGCATGTATGTAAGGTTGTCAAGCCGGCATTCGTCAAAGGCTTTTTATTTGTAAGAAGCATTTTTCAAATTGATTGGCAACGAAGAAATGACCTTTCTCGTAGATAAATTTCTTATGTCACTTGTCAAAGCTTTTTCTGGGCTTGCAATTTTTCTGCTAACGCATACGCCATTTGCACTATCTGCATAGTTGAATGCAGCGATACTGCGGAGCTATTCGTATTCTCCCTGCTGTTAAGTGCCTCGATGGATTTGAAGAACCTCGCGCCCGGGAGCTTCCCGGGGACATATGTTTGCGCGACAAACAGTTATCTCACACTTAACCCCTTAGTCTTGCTAGATAGAATCCTTTGACGTATGTAAATTGCTGCTTTGTTCTGTTCGTGCGGTGACTAGTCTGATGTAAGTCTATAATTCAGCGCTCTCAAGGAAGGTCTTACTAAAATCGCGTTACACACTATGACGTTTTGGGAGAGTGAGACATACTTATCAAGCATCCTTTATCGAATTAGTTCGAATTAAACTTTATTTCTAAATCTGGCAACAATAGGGTGCATCTGAAGCATCAAAAATGTTTGGGTGTGAGTGGGATCGAGGCTCTGGCAATATTTTCACCGCCAGATCAGGGTAGCAGCACTTTTGAACCATGGCTGTCCGTGACGGGTTCGCCTGAGGCGAAGGACGAATAAAACTGCTGTTGTGTCTTTCAGCGGGGATTGTGGCAATGCCTTTTTGGGGCTGGTAATACCAGATTGCCAGTTTTTTCGTTGAAACCTTAGCATTTAATAGTATTTCTGGAGTTGCCAAACTTCACCGGGACTTTTGTGGTTGCCTTTAAACTTTTTAATGATCTTGGGATGACAATTTTATGTTATGTCTAATGATAATGTTCTGGGACCTTCACTGGGGGCTTGAATCACTTCTTATAGTGATGTTAGGGTCACACTACTGAAAGTGCCCACTGCTACTGGTAAAGAAAACTGGATGTGGCTTCTAGATCCTGCGCGAGTGTAATGCTAAGTCCTTTTGCGCAGGCTTAGCTTAGCGATGGAATAGGAACTGCTGAAGCTGATTTGCTGATCATGTGGCTTTGCGCAACAGTACACGCAGTACAGTCCCGGTCTTTGCTTGCATCTTTCGCGATATCCAAGACAAGAAATTCAGGGCTGTTTACTTGGCGAAGAATCGTAAGCCTGAGTAACACGATTACTCTGTTACCCAGAATGCAACAGAATGGTAGAATTTTTCTTGACCTTCCTAAAAAGAACAGCTGCAAAGTAGCCGTTGCAAGTGAGGATGCAGCCTTGGAGCTACCATATGCTGAACTCATTTAGCTGCATAAAACCTCGGCATGAACAGAGGCACGTCAATCGCAAACGCGGCAAGGCCAGGAAAAACGATACACTTCGAGCATGCCACTCAAGCGAAATGGTAGCGAAACATCTAATATGTAGGTTGGGCAGGTCGGAGGCGCCCTGTGGGTACGATTGGTCTCTCGAATGCACTTCGCAAGACCTAGCACCTGGTGCATCTGGAAAATCTTTATCAAAGACGCGTGGGCTATGGGACGAAATCTCCATCCAGAATCGCACTAGTGCTCCTCGCTTATGGTTTTCTCGCAACATCGGCCGTAAAACGACTAAGTAAACTCGCGCCGAATTCGTGACTGGTTCTTTAGCTGTTTATGAAGGCAGTGAAATCAGGACCAGATCTTCGCGATGTCACGAGATCGTGAATTCAGCACCAGGTCGTTATGATTGTAGAAATAAAGGATATAAGATAAAGGAATTAGGAGCATTTCTTGGCAATGTTTGCAGAAACAGTAAAATGCGGATACGATCTTTGCATTTTTTGAATACGCTCTCTATCGGAGCAAATTCTAAACAGGGAAATCATTGAGTTGTTTAGAAGAGTCCTGAGTATACAGTCAATTAGAGACCGACCGAAATTCGGTTTCGGTTTCGGTTTCGGCGCCGAAAGTCGCAAAATACCTAGTTTCGGTAAAA
>QQSS02128853.1:0-36585 GCA_003687565.2 Craspedacusta sowerbii
TAAGCAAGTGATCATGCTCTTCAAGCACATCACTGCTAACTACAAGAGTGACTCTTCCAACTCTGAAATCAGATTCAACTACAAAGATTTCTCAACAGTTGTTTATAACTTTAGGAATAACCCTGTCACAACCAATACTGCTTACCGTCTTGCTTGCTATCTCAATGACAGAAAACTCACATGGCAAGAACTGCTCAAAGATAAACTCAACAAGCAAGGCAAGGCCAACCAGACTGCCATCCGCGCTGCCATCAAGCAGCTAAAGTTCTTGTCAAGTGAGTAGATTTAACTGATAATGAACTTCCTGGACAAGTAGTAGTGGGAGAGCTAACAACTGTAGCAAATCTTCTCCAACTTGAAAAGACACTTGGAGTCGGAGCTGTATGTCGAATAGGCCATCTTGACTCCTTTCGTTAATAAACTCTACAATTTATTTTTCAAGGAGGAAATCGATATTTCCAAGATTATAAAGACCAAGGAACTTGGCTGCATTACTCTTGATGAGTTCAACCAGGCCCTTGAAATCATGGAAATCACTGCCAGCAAGCAGCAAATCAAACTGCTCTTCTCCAGACTCAACGCCAAGGAAAACTCTTTCATTTCTACCTCCAAACTAATCGAATTCATAAAGAAGAAGAAAATGCCAGGTCAAGAGCCGATAAGGCAAGGCGAGTCGTTTTCTGAAAAGATAATCGAGGAGGAAATCTTACTGAAGTTGAGATAAGGATTCCGACACAAGGCCTTCAAATAAATAATGCAAAAACTTTCTCTCAAAAACAACTCCAATCTCAACATCCCTATCCTGGAACGGCTTCTGAATGAAGTCGGAGTCAAGCTCAGTAAGGAGGAGCTGACTATCATCTTTGCCAAAATAACAAAGAATCAGCGAAAGAATGTTGTAAAAGCTGTTTGCTCCGATCTTATTTAGTACCTCTAAGAAAAAAAGATTCTCCATGGGCGCAAGGATCTAATTGACCCCCAAGTCTACTCCAAGCTCTAATAGATGTCGCAAAAGCTTCTCTAACTGTAACTAGACCCAAAATCCACATTCCATTTATTTCTGAGAGAGCCTCCGGAGAAGGTGAACGGGTAGTAGGTGATCCTGAAGGAGGACTTCCTCCAGATAATGCAAAGCATGAACCTTAACCTAGGTGCTAACAGGGAACTGCTCCTCATGATCTACTAATTTTTCGACCCTGCTAAGATCGGCAATATATCTGAAGACAGATTCGTAAGTCACTTGGAAATCTTCTCCTCTAACGAGCTTAAGAAATTAAAGGTCTAGTCCATTAAGAGCTAGCAGGAAAAGACTTAATAAAACGAGGAACGCGATCCCGTCAAGGTCAACGCCAAAAAGGCCATGCTCAACGTCATGCAAACTCTCTACCTCCACCTTTAGGCCAAAAAGTTTTCCAAGAAGCAGCTTATAGCGATCTTTGACATCAACGGGAACGGCTTCATCAGCAAGGACGACCTGGTCGAAATCATCCGAAAGATGAACCTTAACCTGGGCCTCTAACGACTTAAAATTCTGGCTAAATTCTTGGACAGCTAGAACAAAAACTCGATAAAGATTAGCTACCTAATAAGCGTGCTTTCAGACTCCATCCCAGCCGCAGAGCGCAACCAACTTAAGTTCAGGAAGCTCAAGGAGCACCTCCTTGAGATTGTGAAAAGCCTGGGCTCCTAGGAATAGATACTGCACTTCATCACTCAGATAATTAACTCCTAGAAGGCCCTGCCAAGCTTCTAGCTGAGCTTGAAAGGCACCCGACTCCGCACCGGTATCGAGATTAAAGACTTCATCAGCACCTGCAAACTCTTCGACATTGTCCTAGATATTTAGAAGATGGACCTGATAATCTAGAGCTCGCGAGTGAGCTAGTCTTCCAACTTCCTGAATTTGCACCTGCTGTTCGATGAGCTGGAGAGCAGCCTGTGGGAGGTGTGCGAATGCCGCTTCAAGCACTCCAATAGCACTTTCAACAAAAAGCTCATACGCAATTTCTGTCTCTAGGTCAAGAAAAATAATTACAACATTGATCAAATTTTCAAAATTCTTGATCCGAACGAGAGTGGGCTCATCTCCAACACCACTCTCACTCGCTTCCTCGGCCTTTTCCAGTCTCAGGAATCCGAAAAGCTATGTGCCAATCCTCCTTCTCACTCCTTCAGTGTAACAGTCCAAGAGCTAAAGCGGCAGCTGATCGACACCTACACAACAACCTCTGCAGAGCGTAACTCGATCAGCTTCGCATACCTGGTGAGCACATTTCCCCTTTAATTCATATTTTCGCAGCTGGACCACTCAAAGATGGGCTTCATCGACTACTAAAACTTCTAGCTGGGACTGGTTCAGCTGGGCCTGAAACTGAAGCGAAAGTAGGCCAAATAGCTGTACTTCAACATCTCACAAAAGCGTAATGATATCATTACCTACTAGGACCTTGAGATCTATAAGGCTGATTTGAATAAGATCAAGTCCAGTCGAAACGACCGCCCCTTTGAAGGTCGGCTCTACTACGATCACATCGTCAAGGCCATCAACCAGCGCATGATCTCCCTCTGGAAGGCCTTCATCGAGTTCGATTAGGTCAAAAGTTAGAGCATCTCCCTGGAGGTCTTTAAGAAGTGGTTGTAGGCGACTGGGTTAGAAGTCGACGATGACTAGGTCCAGAGTCTGGCCGATGACATAATGGAACAAACCCACAGCAAGTCGGTGCGGTTCTACCGTCTGAATTAGACTCTCTCCCGACACGGTCTAAAAATCTACATAAAAAATGATGCGGTATAGTACAAGTGGTTCGATAGGTTTGTTGTCGCCTTTTCCAAAATATTCCTTCAAGCCTCCGAAGTTCAGTGGGAGTAGAAGGAGATCAAGGAGGCCCTCTCAACCAAGTAGCTGTTCAAGTACATCTTCAAGGTAGGCCAGTAGAAAAACCTGACGGTGGCGATCATCAACCAGCTCAGACAGCACGGGATGGGCGACAGGCTGACCGACGTTATCAACTACTTCAAGTAGTACAACCATCGCTACTAGTAATTTAGGCTTTTGAAGCTAAAAAAAAGCTTTATCTTCAATGAGTACCTGCAGGTGTCGATTGAAAACCTACAGCAGATTTTGAACGAAAGCTGGGTCCAGAGGCTCTTCAAGTCCCTCAGGAGCATAGCTGCTCCTGCGCATCCTGTTGACGCTCGTGGGGCAAGAATAATCTCGACGCAGATCATGTTCAGTCATTTCAGCAGTCTACTTGAAAACGTTTAATAAAAGTCAAAGTGCATAGCTACTAAACTCAACAAGTTGGCGCTTGAGTTTTTTATGGCCAGCCATCAGAAACCCGAGGACCCAAAGGTAGTGTAGTTGTCTAAACTAAGGATCAGGTACTAAGAAGGGATCCCACTGAACGACTAGTACCAGAATATTCGAAGCCTGACTCCTTACATAACCTCGTACGAGAGCAATTAAAGCCTGGTGTTCCTCTACTCGAAAGTGATAGCGCAGAACAGCTTCGATAAAATAAGAGCGTGGTGGGCTATTGCCAACAGTCCCAACGTAGTCGAGGCATCGGAAAATCAATAATTCGTATCGTAGCAGAACATGTTCAGTAAAATTCGATTCCTTTCCTATAAGAAGGTTGGCCTCAATGACGAGGATAAGGACCTTTTCATTTGGCTTGACAAGCCTCAAGGAGTCTCGCTTTAAGCCATCTGCAATTGCACTGGTGGGATAGCCCGGATACCCTTCCTGCGCCAGACCAAGGCTGTAGAAAATGTTGTCAAGTTCTGGGCCATGCAAATATTCCAAATTTTCAAAGTCATCGAGAGCTTCGGATTGATATGCTGCACGATCCGGCCCAAGGACATCATAGTGACGGAGCGAGGGACCAAGCTGGTTGTAACTCACCTCCGAGGGCTGATCAAGCCCACTGATAACACAGACCAAGTCCTGGAATACATCGAACTCCCCGAGCTCGAGCGAATGATACCCAAATTCTAGAATTACGACTCTTTCGAAGACTACAGAAGAGCCCTCGAGATCCACGAGTCTGAGGTTAGGTGTGATCCCTACTTGCCTTTATAATTCCGACTTTCGAAAAAACTAACGTTTCAGACCCACAAGTACTTGGCTGGAGCTTTCCTTTACAAGCTCCTTTTTAATATAGAGCCGCCCACCATCAATCGGCTCCTGAAGAATTAGCTGCCCAAGGAGTACAACCTACCTCTCCTCACAGACTAGATCATGAGGGACATTCTCGACGACGATGGAAATGTACTTGTGGCCGCCTTGGATGGAAAAATCAACAGCTAGATTTAATAGATCCTGAAATTGTCACTAGCATGGCTGACTGGGGGCAACAATGACTGGCCCTGGCATTGGAAAGACATCTGGAAATAGCATATAGCCAAAGAGTTAGTACCTTGGATAGGCATCAACCCTCGCATGAGCTTTAACTCAAGCTCTACAATTAAATGGATGGAAGGGGCTCTGGAAAAGCTGCTGAAGGCTGACTTCAAGGCCCTTAAGGAAGAGCAGACGGCATAGATAAACCGTTGCATCCAATCGCTGATGTAGACAGCTCAGACCAAATCCAGTCCCAAGTTCAGCTAGCTCAAGAAAAGCATGACTGTAGAGCTGAGTAATTAAAATTATAGTTGCTTCTAAGAGAGTTTTAAAACCAAGCTAATCGAAAAGCAGGCTCTTAGATGTTCCAATTTCAACATCAACGGAGTCAAGTTCACCTTCGAGGCCAAGCTCCTCGACAAACTCATCTTCATCATCAACGAGATCATTGCTGTCTCCAGAAGGGGTAAACTCAACAAATAGCTCACAGGTTCGGTCTGCCTCATGTTGTAAACCATGTTCATGACCCTTTAGTCGTATGAAAGTTCATTTTCGCCTTACATCGATCAGCTTATAAGGAACACACTCAAACTGCTGATCGGCCACGACCCTTAGGAAATTAAGAAAAGCAAGCCCTTGGAGGCCATCTTTTTCAACGAGTGTAAAGTCATAATCTTCTAATTAATTGTCAAGGTATTTTCGAAGACTGGCATCGGAGCTACAGGACTGAACGTGCTGCAAGAGTACCTAAAGACTTAGCCTCTATTCAACTCAGTTTACATGAGCGCCATCATAGAGAGCTTCTAACTCATAAGGCTCATTGAATATAACATCACCTCTCCTTAGATCATCACTCAGCTCTAGTTAATAATCACGATTGTAAAGGCCAGACACAAATCAAAGACTGCAGCTCTGGCTGACATTAGGCTGTCCCAGTACTTGCTAAGGCTAACCAGCTCAAACCAGCTCAGAGTCCAATAATCTGTCTTCAGATATTTTCTGGCAGTCTCGGACTGCTTCGCCAAGAGTTAGAGGAAGGAGAGCGACTTGGCATTGTCAATGCTGCTAAGCAAAAAGAATCTGTTCAGATCACTTTAGATTGTCGACGCTTTATCCACTCACAAATAGTAGAACAGCAGCCTGCTCTAAATCTTCAATTCCAGCACCACGATTTTCAGCCTCATGAGGCCCATCGCCAGTCGCAAGTAAGAGGAGACTCTCAAAGAACTCTGCCTGAGGATCATCCTAAACCTCACCCAAGCCGGTAACGCGATCGTACAAAAACTTTTCATGAATGAGATTTACTACGAGGTGTTTAGACTGCTCGTGCAAAATAACAGCAAAAAGATAATTTGCTCACCGCAGAACAGTGTGATAATCAGTATCTACAACGAAATCTATAAGAGCGGGAGGCGGCTGATAGTCAACCACATCAAAAGCGTCCCTGGCCTGTCCACCTTCCTAGAGTCGGAGCGCCTGCGTATCCCGGAAACCTTTTCTCGGTCATATATCGAGTCTAGATTCGCTGAAGTGACCAGCAAGACGGACTAGATGGCCGACTCCCAAGTGGCCAAACTGACCCTATAGGCTTTTCTCAAGGAGTTTAGTTCTTTCATGAAAAATCTATAAGCAGGCTCCTACTAAGCCCTTTACTACGACATCTTTGAGTTCCTGATTCTACGCAGTCTACACATCGTCGAGGAGCAGCTCAAGTCCAGGCTTAATGAGGTCTTGTTGACCCTCCAGATCCTGGAGGAGACCCTCCAGAGGTGCCTCGAGAACGTGGTCAAGGAAGTGTAGCAGCTGAGCCTGCTTAGTTCTCAACTGCTGGATCTAGGTGAGAAGGTATCGAACTCATTAATATCCAATCATATATCAAAACTCTAAGAGAAGTACTCCTCCTCGAGAGGAATTGTGTACCAGGAGCTGGTCGCCAAGTACTTTGAGTCTTACGAGATTAGGATCTATCAGCTTATACTCCAGTCGCTCGCCAGACTCATGGAGTTTGCCCAGAGTTCCGAGCAGGTGAATGTCTTTCTGGATATTGGCCTTATCCGCAGCCTTCACATATTCACCCGCAGACAGCTGAACATCGTGAACCAGATCGTGAGCCAGATACCAATGTGCTCAACAGACCTCTTCAAGGACTACGTAATCCAATTCAATTTCCGAATAAAATCATTCTACTTCGTCCTCAAGAACAGCAGGATCTTCGAAGAGCAGATCCTCCAATCCGATTTCATCAACGATTTCCTCGACCTCTACATGACTTCCGAGGCTGTCCTCGATCTCTCCTCCATCAAGGAGGCCCTGGCCTACGAGGAAAAGCGCTTCATCCCCGCCCGAATGTAATTCCTGCTGTTCTTCGATATGATTTTCAGCTTGCGGAAGTAATGCGAGAATGTTTATCAGTAGCTGATGTTCCAGTCGAACAAGCTGGACTTGAACCAATTCGAGCTGATCTCCGTCTCTCGCAAGATCGGAGACTAGAAGTCAAGAAGTGCGATAATATACTTCGCACTAATAATGCGCAATGCCCCTCAGGAGATCATATAGATCATGAAGAACGAGCGGATGCTGGAAGGAGTGCGCAGGATTATCGAATAGAACGCTGACATGCGTAGAACGTACCGGCAGCTGCTGCAGCAGCTCGTTCAATGTCTCGATCACTGATTTATGATATGATAAGAGAGTCCGACATATTGAAATCATTGCTTCATCGCAATACACTCAGAGTTATTCCTGTCTAGTCCAGCTAGTCGCTCGATGACACTGAACTCGACCGCAATCTACGCATCACGCTCCAAGGCCTCCTCGATATCAATGCCAGTCTCAAGCGAAATCAGATGGTCATTGTGGTAACACTCACTGTGGCACTGCTAGTCCTCTTCTATTTTGTGGTGATGTTACTGTTCTTCACCCTGCTAAACGTCCCGCTGCTGATCCTGAGCATAATATCACTTATTTCAATGACGGTGAATGTACGGAATCGACTTGAAAAGCGGAGGAAGGAGCGATTGGTGGACCTGAGCAGAGACTGGATAAAAGACTAAAACTTGCGGTACTACTACCGCAAACTTTATAAGGCGAGGGTGGGGGAGGAGGGGCTTATGCTCTAAAGCATGGCAGTGCAGCTTTGATCATTATTATAATGTCCAGCTATTCAAAAGTAACTGTCTTACCAGTTCTATGGCATGACTGACGATCAGAAGGACGCTCTCATCGCTCAACTCAAGGAGGAGCTCCTTGCTCTCCGCCAAGGTTAAAAGGAGCAGGATGACCTCTCCTACGAACTCAAAGCCCTCGAAAAGAAATTCGAGGCCGCCTTGGACGAGAAGAACCGAGCCGAGCGAGAGATGCGAAGAGAATTGTAGAACGAGAATAGGTCGATCATGAAGATCAAGCGGGAGATCGAATAACTGAAATCGGATATCAGCCACATTACGAGTAATCTGAACTAGGTCAACGCGGACAACCAGTCCCTCAAGGAGATGTCGGAGTTCCGCTCGAAAGAAATTTAAAAATTGAAGAAGGAACAGGCCGATCTCGAGGAAAAGAACAATAAACTTTCGGAAGAAGTTTCCACAATTAACGAGAGCCTCTCGGCGGCCAAGTAGGAGAAGGGTAAGCTGGATGAAAACATCCAGTAGCTGAAGAAGAAGCTGGAGGAGTCAACCGCCAAAGCCAAGAGTTTGTAGAAATAGATACGATAAGCTTAACTGTAAAACAGCAAGCTGTAGAAGAATCTGGCTTACTGCCAAAAAGAGTACGAGCAGCTCAACAAGGAATGCAAGAAAAAGACTGACGCCATAAGGGCCATCGACGAGAAGCAGGCTGATAACTAAAAGAAAATCAAATAGCTCTAAAATGAGAAGAAGCAGTTGGAAACCAAATGCAAGTAGAGCAAGGAGGCAGCCGAGAACTGTGAGCTCAAGTACAAGGAGGAGATCGAGCGAGGCAAATCTCTTGTCGAAAAGATCCAGCAGCTCTAAGTCTCGATCAGGAGCAAATAGACTCAGATAGACTAACTCAAAGGCTCCATCGATGTGCACAAACAACGCATCCAGATCCTCAACCAGGAAGCCAAATCCCTTGAGGTCTAAATCGAGAAGAATCTCGACATTACAGCCGAACTCTAGAGCCTCCACAAGGACCTTAAAGAGGAAATTAAGGAGTTTGCTGACCAAGACGACAAGATCAGGCAGATGCTTGACCGCAGGAAGGACATGGAGGAAGTCCTGCAGCGCGCCTAGGAGAGGATTCGAGAGTCGGCCAGCCAACTCGAACAGAAGTCCTGAAAAATAAATATTATATGGAGCCATACGACTTCCCCAAAAATCTAAGGAAGGACCCCGACGTTAGGCTGCTGGCCTCCCTGATAGTGGAACGAAGGCCTTAGCTGAAGGCCGGCCTGCTCGCTGAGATCCTGGCCGAGGGCAGACCCTCCCTCCAGGATGCTCGGGAGCGAGTGGCTGCACTCGTCGGCAGGATGGAGCAGCTGGGCCGCAACAACTAAATAAAGAGATAGTTATGATTTTAAAACATCATGTCTCTTCCTCCTCGTCATATTCGCCCTCTTCCTCGGCGGTGGCGTCCTGGTACTGCTGGTACTCTGAGACCAAGTCGTTCATGTTCGATTCAGCCTCGGTGAATTACATCTCGTCCATACCTTCACCGGTGTACCAATGCAAGAAGGCCTTCCTCCTGAACATAGCAGTGAATTGTTCAGCCACTCTCTTAAACATCTCCTGGATGGCGGTAGAGTTTCCGACGAAAGTGACAGCCATCTTGAGTCCCTTGGGAGGGATGTCGCAGATTGATGACTTGATGTTGTTGGGGATCCACTCCACAAAGTAGGAGGAGTTCTTGTTCTGTACGTTAAGCATCTGTTAGTCGACCTCCTTGGTTGACATCCTTCCTCGGAACAAGGCGGAGGCGGTAAGATATCGGCCGTGTCGGGGATCAGCGGCGCACATCATATTCTTAGCATCGAACATCTGTTGGGTAAGTTCGGGAACAGTCAAGGCCCTGTACTGTTGGGAGCCCCTGGAGGTAAGGGGGGCGAAGCCAATCATGAAGAAATGGAGACGAGGGAAGGGGATAAGGTTGACAGCCAATTTCCTAAGATCGGAGTTGAGCTGACCAGGGAACCTGAGGCAGCAAGTCACACCGGACATGGCGGCTGACACCAAATGGTTAAGATCACCATAGGTAGGAGTAGTGAGCTTAAGAGTCCTGAAGCAGATGTCATAAAGGGCCTCGTTATCGATGACCATGCATTCGTCAGCGTTTTCGACGAGCTGATGGACAGAGAGGGTGGCGTTGTATGGCTCGACGACGGTGTCGGAGACCTTGGGAGATGGGACAACTGAGAAGGTTTCCATGATCCTATCGGGGTACTCTTACCTAACTTTGGAGATCAAAAGAGTTCCCATACCTGATCCAGTACCACCTCCCAGGGAGTGGGTGATTTGGAAGCCCTGGAGGCAGTCGCAGCCTTCAGCCTCCTTCCTGACTACGTCAAGTACGGAGTCAATAAGTTAGGCGCCCTCGGTGTAATGACCTTTAGCCCAGTTGTTGCCGGCTCCGGTCTGTCCGAAGACGAAGTTGTCGGGTCTAAAGAGTTGACCAAAAGGTCCGGCTCTGACGGAGTCCATTGTGCCGGGCTCGAGATCCATAAGGATGGCCCTGGGGACATACCTACCTCCAGTGGCTTCGTTGAAATAGACGTTGATCCTCTAAAGCTGTAGATCGGAGTCACCGTGGTAGGTACCAGTGGGGTCGATGCCGTGCTCATCGGAAATGACTTCCCAGAACTTGGCGCCGATCTGGTTGCCGCATTGGCCTCCCTGAATATGTACGATTTACCTCATTTGAATTATTAACTATATCTTTCAAAGCTTATATAGGGCACTCAGCCGTTGCATTTTTACCAAATTTCAACTTCCCTCCTACCTCTCCCCCTTCTTCTCACCAACTCCCTCCCTCAAACTCACACTTCTCCTCTACTTCCTCATCTCACTTTCATCACATTCTTCTTGGATTGTTTGAAGTCGAGGCAGGCTGATCGGCTGGGGCACGCAAGGAGCGATTCGATGTTTGCAAGAGCCTGTTTTTTCATTCTCTTAGTGCTAAAATGGCAAGAATTAAATAAAATTATGGTATGAAAAAGAAGATGAGCCAACTGTGCTAAAGGCAGTCCAGTCAGCCAGCTGCCTGCCCATTCACCAACGTTCTCATTCCCCGCAAATCTTTATTCCCGCCCTAATTGAAGTCGAGGGCAGTGTCCCCCAAAGCAATGAGTTTTTGAGTGAGTAATTAACAGTAAGAATGTCAATATTCCAGTACCCCTCATTCTCGGGTTTAAATTCCAAACATTCCTTCGGGTCATCCATAACGAGAATCGAGCCCAAGTTCGGTACGGGCCTTTAGAGTCACTCTCCCTCTTACAACTTTAGTTAGCTTCAAAAGGCAAGGAGCTTAGATAAAACCAATTTCCACTCCGCCAATACCGGCTTCGACAAGAAAATTTCAGATCATTTCTATTCACGGCCCTCCCACTGGGGGCAGTTCGACATGTCCACTGCTAACTCTTTCTCAAGAAGCAACTTTCAACTTAACAGCCAACTCAAGAGTCCTTTGATCAAACCGTCATCCCCAATTTCATAGGTTCAATCAGTAAATTTCACCAGACACAAGAGTTTCGAGAAGGTACAGACCCCCAAAACAGGGGAGACTAGGGTGGAGGGTGGATTGTAAAGATTGCTTTAACGGAAAAAATAACTCGATCGAAGAGTCAAAGAGATCTTGTAGAATATCCCAGATATCAAGAAGGAAGTGGCAAATCCAACCTCTATTTTTGAGGAGGCCAAGCTCAACGAACTTCCTGAGACTCGGCTAAGGGAGCCCAGGAAATTCACTGGATTGGAAGGGCTAAAAATGAGTTCGCAGCTGGGTGAGACCATGCTACGGAAATGATTATCTACATTCTTCGCTTTTTTGTTTAACTGCCTTTTTTAAATGAAATAAACTAGGATCCCACAACTTCGTCTGGCCCCTCTCAGAGAAATTAGCAACCTCCCCAACTTGCCACTCCAAGAGATTCGCCAGAAGAAGGAGAAGGACAGCAAGGAAAGCTCAGAAAAGAGGTTGGCAATGTTGCTTCAGCGAAAGATTCAGCTTGAACAGGCAGTGAATGATCTTGAAGGACAAGTAAACTTCATGAACCTCTCCTAATCGCAAGAAATAAGCTAGGCACTGGCCTAGTCCAAAGAGCTGTCCGTAGAGCAGCGAGCCCTCTAGCAGAGCATTTTGCTTCTCTAGGGACAACTACAGAACATCCTATAACAGGCCGAGTAGAAGCAGATGAGGATATAGACACTGAGGACGTAGATCGAGCTGATGCCCTCTGAGCTGGAGAACTGCATCGCCAGCAAGAAGAGATTGGTCGATCAATTCAATATCCTCCTCGCTAATTATTAGAAATAGTGCTAGATTATAGCCTAACTCAAGAAGGATATTCACCAGCGAACTTACAGCCTCAACAAATTATTCTAGGAGCTACAGTAGGTTGGTGCGCAGACTCAGCTGCAGGATCGTCAGGCCTGCCAGATTCACTAGCTCATTCTTAATAAGTAGTCGCAGAATAGGACCATCCAGCATGACATCGAGCAGAGTCCGCTGCTCATAGCTGATTCAGCCGATAAAATCAGACTCAAGACTTAAGAAATGCTATCAAACCGCAGAAAGACTTAATAAATCAAATCAAACCTGGCATTGAGTTTGGCAGCTGAAAGCAAGGCCTTGACATCGGCTCTTACTGCCCTTCGGACTGACAACAACGCCTTTCAGAAGAATATCCACTTTGCTGCTCGCAAGGTTTAATATCTGGACCAGCAGATTCTGCACTTCAACTCCCTATTGTTCTCCATGCAGAACGAACTCAATCAGTGCCACCTGAATTCCGGACAGCGGACTCTGCGGCAGTTGGGAGAAGAGATGCTGCGTGCAGACCTCCGAATCCGAAAACTGCTATAAGGCTGGGAAGGAAAACTATAGCCTGGCTAGCTGCATAAGATCCGGCTAAGACGGAACCGACTTATCTAGAAATGCAAGAAATACCAGATCTGAGTGATAATTAAATGATGAAATTCTGTGGGAAAATGAACTAGCTGCTTGACAAGGGCTTCAAACTAACTACTACCACCTGTTAGCAGTGCGGACAGACCCTCATGTACTCCATTAATTTATCGCTTTTCGAATGCTCCAATTGCTAGTTCAGGTAGGAGTCAAAACCTAACATTATCAACGAATAGCTCGAGCGCAAGAGGGATGAAAATAGGAAATTAATGGGGTCAAGGCTGCTACAGGGTTGGGCGATGCTAGCAGATACATGCTATGATTGCGAGCTGCCGCTTATGCGCAATAAATAAAAACAGGAGCTCTGCATCGGCTGTAATAAAATTTTCAAAGAGCCAGGAGGCAAGAAGCAAAAGACTACCGCATTACCTCCTCCACCGACCCAGGTAAAGGTGGAGCCTTAAATTCAAATTCCGCCTATTACACAGATGTAAGCCAAAGGCCAATAAAGCTAGAAGTAGCGGGTGCAGAACTACCTCCGATAAACGATTCTGTAAGTAGTAGAAAAGGCGCGTGGCAAGCTGCTGTAAGGGTCCAAGGAGGATCTGATAGAGCTGCTGGAAATCATAAAGACTGTTGCCTAATTGAATAACCATATTTGATGGACAGACCAAAGCCACTTCCTGGATTTTCTTATTTTAAGTACACCGTTGAGCAGGCCCCTCAAGTCAAACCCATCCAAACAGCTCAGCCCTGCACCGGCTGTCCCAGTCAAAACACCTTCGCAAAGTCATTCAGTAAAAGTGATTATTTTAATTCTGCATGAAGCTTCGCATCGTAAGCTATTTAAACTCGAATCCCTTCTTTGGATGCCGTGAGTCAATATACGAAGCCACTGTGAATTCGACTGGCTGATTTAATTGGGCTTAATTGAGTAGAGTCTCTTCGGGCTGGTCGTAGCCAAGGACGTTCAACAGCTATTTGCTCTCATAAAGCTACTTTACCTGCACGAGTCCCTCCTCACGCTCAAGGAGATCAATTACAAACTGCCTCTCCTTGTCAATGCTCTCTAATCAAGAGACTTACTAAAGTTCTTAAGGAAGGGAGGGATGACGAACTTGGGAGGACGAGAGTCGAACTTGGGCTTGGGGTCAGACTTCTCTGGTTTGGACAGCTAGGCTGTGAAGCCCTTGGTGGATAAAAAGGCCGAGTATTTGTCAAGCGGTTTATTAAACATAAGAGATCATGGCTTTTTCACAGTGCGAGTGCACAGAGCAATTCCATCGTCGAAGATGAACCTGAACAGCATCTTGAGGTACGAAGTGTGCACAGGAATATAATCATAGAACTAGGGAGCCGTCTCCCGGACCTTGGGGAGGTTGTACCATGGGACCATCGGGAAATCGTGGTGCTAAATATGGTAGCCCATGTTCAAATTGGGAATGTTCATGGGTCCAATATAATCGAAGGTGTCGATCCCTTGCACATACTAATAATGTTCGGCCAGAATGTGCAAGGTCGACGGGTGGATGATCGACATCGAGATGAGAGTGCTCACGACGATGTAGAGGAGGGCAGTCGCCCCAAAGAAGTAGTAAATACAGAAGTCGTATAGGAATGTTAAGCCCATGTTCGTAAGCTAGAGCATGCAGGGAGTCTTTGGATGCACTATAAGTGGGCGCACTCCGTATGGAAGGAATAGGATCGCTCCAAAAAGCAGTTTGCGCAGCCAGCTACGTTGCACCAAATTCACTTACCAGAACTGATCAAGATTTTACTGTGGCGATGTCGGGGTCTTTCCCTAGTATTTGTAGATAGCGGTGGTGGTCGGCGTGGTGTTTGCCGAAGGCAATGGCAGATGGTATTCCTGTAGGAATATTAACAATGATGGCCCATACCTTATTCCAGAACAGCGATTAAAAAGCGGTGAAGTGGGTGAGATCGTGCATGATAACGAACTGGGTGTGGTTGACAGTTCCTCCGACAAAGTAGGCAGTCAAAAAGAAAAGGGTCCAGGTCTTATCAGCGAGGTAGTATGCCAGACTCGTTTGAATTATTAATACTGACAGACAGAGGATAGGAAAGGAGATATAGCTTAGCCATGTTTTCTACATGAGTTTGCTTATCTAAGGATGTGCCTTGAGGATTTAGTTCCTGCGTATGGCGTGAATCTCCTCGCCCTGCGAGTAGTTGAAGTCAAGGACCTATCCGAAGGGCTTGGAAAAACGGTAGAACTGATCCTGTTTGGGCACTTCCTGGTCTCTCTTACGAAGGACTCTGCTCTCGCTTTATATTGTCATTCAAATTATATTATTGAATCATTGCTTTTGCTTCTTGCCCTTGAAGAGAGCCAGCAGGGAGACACCCTTCACTGCAATGACCTTGAACCTGATGCCTGGAATATCTCCCTTAGATTTTCCCTTCTTACCGAATCCTGCCACTGTCACCTCGTCGTTCTCAGTGATGTAGTTCAGGCAGCCGTCCCAAGGCACGAAGGCTGCTACCTTCTTTCCATTCTTCTTTAACATGACTCTCACACCTTTTCGGACTGCGGAGTTAGGCTGCTTCGATTACACACCTATCTTTTCAACTACCAACCCCTTGGCCATGCAGCTTCCCATAAATGGATTTTTGAATCGTGAGCAGAGCTGCCTCGAGTTGTAAGTGTCGTCAGCCCAGCGCTGCTTGCGCCTGGTGTTTTTCAGCTTTCGGCCTGCACGAATACCTCTTGGCTTTCCTACTCCCATTGGATTTCAACAAATAATTAATCAAACGAAACACTTCGCTTGGTAGCTAAACCGTAATCCGCCAAGACCAGTACAAGATTCAGCTTCAATTTCCAATTTCTCGCCGATGCGCCTAGAGACCCTCAATCCGATATCAGTCTTTGAGAATCTTAGTAAAATAGAATTTTGAGACTTCCAGCCGACAGTCCCATCAAATTTAAGAGGATGGCTGAATTACTTGGCAAGCCGGAATGCCGCCAGCCAATTATCCTTCCTAAAAAAAACTCCACCTATCATTTAAGTGAATCCTAAGCTTATTGGCCGGATCTAGCGCATTCTGAGATAAAGTGAGATCTGTGGGGATAGGGAAAATAGCAGTTTGCTACTGAGGCTGAACTTCGCCAAGCCCAGGCTCATCTCGCTGACCCAACTTACTTTTTCAGCCTACGTACTAAACCGGTATTTAAATGCCAGTTCTGAATTGTTTTTAGAGATCCCGATGCTATGCCAATAGTTTCCTTTCTTGAGACTTTGCCACAGGTTTATTGCTCTGAGGCTTGATGAATTTTTGTTGAAACTTATTGAAAATAGGCTTTTTGTTTAGAATTTTGGAGTAGTCATCCAGCCTGCTCCTTGCAAACTACAACTGACTTGCTGGTTATCCAAACTTAAACTCACTTTCCGATCAGATATAGTCGTTCCAGACTACACACTCAGGAGTGTTTCGACTCCAGATGGAGGGAGGGAGCAATCAAGTCGGATGCTTGTAGGAGCAGAGCCTGATATTTCAAATTGGAGGGATTACTAAACCAGAGGCTAATGCCGAGCCTCAACCTCGAACGCTGTTTCTTTGCAGAATTAATCGTACATTATTATCAAAGAATCATCGAGTTCTCCTTATTCTTGACGCTGAACTTACTCCTGCCGCGCTACTCGACTGCCACCTTCTTGAGACTGACGGTCTACACCCGCGTCAGTCTGCACTCCTGGCTGGAACTGCTAATCATATTCAGATGTTCTCGCAGCTTGACCACTAATCTATCCTTTTATTAGTTCAACTGCCGATACATCTACACCTAACGTCTTAATATGGAATTTTAGTCCTTCAGAGTGTCGACTGGCAGAGTTGGAGGACAGTTAGACATCCGCTTTGGGAAGGACTCCTGCTCGGGTCTTCTCAGCAGCTCCTACTCGTCGAGACTATTATCAGAAATCTTGGATTGCATGGAGAGGAACTCGGGATGGGTGCAGGGCAGGGGCGAGAGCTCGGGGAGGCGGTAGAGCTGCGAGGGCAGGATGAACTTCTCCATAGCAGTTAATAATTTAAAAGTTAAGATTATAGTCATCAATGAGCTTCAAAGGAGAGGCTCATAAGTCCCACCTCGACACACATCGCATCATCCTCAAGAAGGCTCAGTCCACCCGCTCGCTCGAGCAGTACCGCAGGGATCACCCTTCACGGAGGATGGGCTCAGTTGCTCGGGAGTCTAGCAAGACTGACACCTGGAATGAGGATGACCCCTACGAAGAATTCAAGTTGTTTAGCAAGGAGAAACTGTGCATCCGGAAGATCAATGTGGAGAAATAGCGAGTGAACGTGGTGCGGCCAGGGAACCACATGAGCTAAGTGTGGCTGGTGAACGGAGGACTGTATTTCGTGAAGATGTTCAAGTACAAGTCCCTCAATTAAATAAACCGCATCCTCTACAACTCCAACCGCATTCAGTAGGTGCTCCCGCCCTCCTGTCTATAAATTTATTTCTATTAGCTATACTCCCAAGAACTCAATTGGCAATTGGCGCTCTACATGGATTTCCTGCCAAGGACTCTCACTATGTACTTGGCCACTCTCCTGCCCGGTCATTAGAACCCCAAAAGAGCCAGTCTTATTGTCAACATTGCCAAGGCTATTCTCCAACTACATCTCAGCAAGGAGTACCATGGCAATCTTAAAAAATCAAAGATATTGGTTGGAGAGGGCGGAAAAATTCGGCTCAACTGTGCAGTGCAGCGTCCTAGAAGAAGCAACTCTAACGAGGAGAGTCGCTCGAAAAACTCCAAAAAAAGGGCCACTCCTTTTGAGAGGGATATCAATTCTTTCCTCTGCATCGCCTATGAGATTATGACAGGAGTGGAGCTGCGTCTCCAAGAACTGATAAAAAAGAGGTTGTAAGGACGCCGACTATTCACGAAGCTCGACAAGGGACAGCGGAGAGGCCTGCTGTAGAGTCTGGAGAACCTGATGAGCAGGTAGCTGGACCTAGTAACGTTCGTGGTGTAGACGACAGGCTAGAGCTGGAAATGAGCTGATTTTAGCAAATCATTAACTCTTAAGTTATGCCTGCAAGTTAGTTCTAGCCTGCTATTAGAGCTATACGAAGTAGGCGCCGAAGAGACGCTCCTTCGACAGCATTGATTCTACGAACTTGCGTCGGCCTTGCTTGAAGTCTTGGTCGTCCAAGTGTCTGTATTCCTTCCGGATCGCCTGCAGATACTTGGAGTACTCGGCCTGCCCCTAGGCTAGGATGCTGCAGTCCAAATCAAGGAATAGTTTGATCCATGGGTCGTCCGAAGTGTGAGTTTTGGTGGCAATGATGATCCGGCTAATCAGATCGTCCTTATCTGCAGGACTAAACTTGCTCAAATAAAATTATTTTGAACGTTCCTAGTTATCATGTCTCAAAGGATCGTAGATTGCATCGTGAAGGAACGTGCTCAGCTTGATGTACAGTTACTCAATCGACTTGCTTCTCGCTCTCCGCAGTATCTGCACTAGGTGTTCTAGAGTGTGGTAATGTCTGTGTGGCTGGGTCATAAGTGTCACTAGCTATTAGAAATGTGGCTTAAGCTGATAAATTTGTGTGGCCTGCCAATATTGCTATCTTAAATAACTGAATTCTTAATCAGTGAGGCCACTTCTCTCTGATTGTATTCTGCGGATATCGGTGCTACTTATCTTTTGGCTGCCTGTCTCAACCACTCTGCTCTAGTAAATCTTAAGGGGAGAGAGTCCTTTGCCGATTCTGAATTAGTTAACCATTCTGCCTCCTTACCTGCTCTATTGTGTTAGCAAGAGCAGGTCGTAGTAGTCATCTCCGGCAGGCCCAACTGCATCAGAAATAGGCACAATGTTAAGTTGCAGAGTCTTATTTAGAGCAAGAAGCACAGTTTGTAATAGCTATTTGCGGTATTAGAAAGATTGCATATGAGCTTTGTGCTTTTTCTTAATGAGGAGAGGTTAATCTGTGAGTCCGATTGTGACGTGACAGGAGGCCAAGGAGAAGAGAGCAGCAGTAGTCAACAGACTCATATGTCCAGTATGCAAATGATCGAAAGTCCCTCCCAAAATCAATTTATTACAAGGAAGTATTGGCTAAGAAGGGGGAGTATGCTAGATCTCTTTGGCAGGCAATATTTAGGAATCAATTGAGAACTTGGCCTTTAGAGTTTCCTGAAGTTAAAGAGCAGTGATTGAGTGTAGTCCTGGAAAAACTATGATCACAAACGGCCAGCTCTAGCCCTTTAGATGATGCATGAAGTTGCTGTAGGCCTCGCTGGCCTCAGTCGCCTTGTCTTAGATTATATGATACATGATATCAAAGCTACTCAGCTCATTTGCTGAGGAATCTGCTTAGCTGTCTCCTGCGCTTCTCTTGGAAGAAGATCTCGATCCTGCGTTCTTTGAGATCCTCCCTGCGCTTAAACTCCTTGATGGTCTTATCGATGTAATGGGCCCTTTCGATCTCTAGCCTGAGCTGCTTGATATGGTACCTGGAGGAGAAAGGGATTTTGTAGGCGAGCAATTTGCTGTTGACATTCACATCTGGAGTCCTCTAGGTAGAGTGGCTTAGAATATTTTTGATTGTTTTTATGATGTGTCTAGAACGTTATGGCTTCTCGAGTTGCTCGGATCGGAGTCTCATGCGGTTCAGCTCCTTCAGACGGCCGACCTCCTTGCTGTTCTACTTCCTTTTACAGTAGTCTTGTTTAGGGTCTGGCAATAATTGCATTACCACCCGATCGCAGATTAATTATTCAAATTTAACTGACCCATGAAATCTCCCAAAAGCCAGCCTCAACCACTTGATCTTAAGTAGCTGCTCGCTGAGTTCAAGCAGTATCTCTCACAATTACAGTCCAAATCCTAAATCGCCGAGCTGGCCGATGCGGCAGGAAGGTACGTAGGTGAGCTGAGCGGCCCTACCAAACATGGCAAGGGGATCTTCTATTTCAATAACAAGGACGTCTACATGGGAGGCTGGAAGTAGAACGTCCTGCATGGATAGGGCAGCTACGTGTTCCAGAATGGGTAGTGCTACCAAGGTAACTTGTACTAAGGGAAAAAGCAAGGCAAAGGGACATTCTTCTATGCGAACGGGTCAGTCTATGAAGGAGACTGGCTCAATGACCGGAAGCATGGCCATGGCATTTACTATTACACCTAGTCCAACGAGAAGTATGAAGGCCAGTTCCTGAACGGATAGAAGCACGGTAGGGGCACTTACCATTTCCATACGGGCGACAAGTACGTGGGCGACTGGAAGAAGGGGATGAAGCACGGCAAGGGCACTCTGGAATACGCTTCAGGAGATGTCTATTCAGGCGAGTGGGCTGATGACAAAGCTCACGGGCAGGGGTAAATGCGATTTACCAACAAGGACAGGTACAACGGAGAGTGGGTCTACGGCAAGAAGCATGGCCAAGGCACTTACAGGCACTCCGACGGCTCGGTTTATAGAGGCGAGTGGGCCAACGACACCAAGAACGGAGTAGGGAAGATGGAATATCTGAACGGAGATTGTTACTAAGGAGAGTGGGAGGAGGGAGAGCGGAGTGGCAAGGGGGCCTACTGGTATTGCAACGATGACGTCTACAACGGCGAATGGAAGAATAATAAAAAGCAGGGTTATGGAGTATTATAAATGGTCACAGGAGATAAGTACGAAGGAGACTGGCAGGAGGGCAAGAAGCACGGAAAAGGAGTCTACTCCTTCGCCATGGGCGACATCTTTGAGGGCAATTTCGAAAGTGGCTGCAGGCAGGGCCAGGGGGTCTACAAATGGTCGGACGGAAGCTATTACAGCGGGTAGTGGTTGGGCGACAGCATGCACGGGAAGGGCCTGTACGTGAAGCCGGACCGAGAATAGGTGGAGGGGTATTTCTAGCGCGACCAAATAGTACGTCCCCTAAATTGATGTTAATAAACTAAAGGAGAGCTTGACCTAGCATACTTTATAAAGGCCTATTCAGTCAATGGCCATTCAGCTTGTACTTGTATTCGCGTAGATTCTGCTGATCATGTTAGCCAGTCGGTATCCGCCGAGGGCCACTGCACGTCTGCAGTGCTGGTACCAGAGTTGCGCAGTGTCCTCTTCGATCGTCTTATTATCCTAGATGGGGGGGTATATCAGCATTTTGGCTATTTTAAGTCCATACTAAATCCAAGTATTGATGTCAAGATTCTCAGCCTCCAGCTTCAACTGCTCGTATGGGTACTAGGCGAGGATCTCATCAACAAAGGAATTGAAGGCTGTCCAATTTTGCTAGTTCATAGGTCTATCCAGAGAAAAAGTTTTGTTTTGGAAGTAGGTGATGCCTTGATCCCAGAGGGAGTGGAGGTTGTAGGTGATATTTTTATACTTTACTTTTAAGAGATTGCCACCTTAATCACCCTAGGGCAACGATTTGTTGAAGAGAGCCACAGTGTGGAGAGGCTGATGGATGTCTCCCACCATATGGATGAAATACCGAGACATTAGCGCTCGCTCAGCTGTATTGTTGTCTTTATTAAAGCTCAAAGTCTTGTTGCACCTGCTCAGAGTTGTGTTGATGTTTTAAACTTGTTGAGTGGCATTTATTATAGGAATGACCGAGTCACTCACGATCAGGCTGTTTAGGAAGTGCCATTAGTTGAATATCAAGAATCCTGAGCCTTTAAGATCGTCAGGCCAGCAAGCGCTCTCAGCGAATGAGTTGGACTTGCCATCGGTAAGGCGATTAATCGACGTGAGCAGGGAATTAAACTTTTTAGCAGCATTGGGGTCGGTCTAGTTGAGTCTCTTGTAGGCCACTTGAGCGACTATCATATGTCCGACCTCGGACCAGGCCATCAAAGGCTGAATAATTGCTATAAACATGATAGAATAATCAATTATCGTCATGCTGTAGGAGACGATCAGACTTGTTCTCAGGATAAAGGCAGTAATGCTGGACAATGAACACAATATCGTAAGAGATCGAAAGCACTCCCAAGGAGACTTTCACGATGTTTATCGGGTTAGGGTCGCCTTATATTTTCTGAAGGATTTGTTGGAGGAATGAAAACAGTCCGCCTGTCATGTCCAGCAGTATATTCATTATGCTCCAGCCCTCCGTGCTCTTCCTCTTCCAGTTCCAAAAAATCTGAGGGATGTACTTTATCACGGATATTGAAATCTTGAAATAGCCCATGAAGGCAAGCGTGTCGAGCCGAGGCTCAGGCTGCCACCAGCCCGACACGTACTGCGAGTAGGACATGACGCCTATGACTAGCCAGTAAACTGCGAACAAGACTATGAACCAAGTTGATACTTTATTATTGCCAAGCTGATGATGCAGGTACAGGATAGTAAAGTGCCTGGAGGACCGTGAGCAGAGTGATGAGGAGAGCGTGGTAGGCGAAGAGTAGGTCGTTGATTAGTACCGTGCCAGTGACCGCAGGGTCAACGAAATATCCATAGGAAGAATAAATGGAGAGGAAGGTGAAGCCGGTGGCATTGAGGATGAGATAGTCAAGGTTCATGCCCTCGAGGAATTTCAAGCGGTAGTTGAGGAAGAGCTGGCCGTAGAAGGAGAGCGACCAGGCGGCGAAGTAGATCCACCCCACCACTTCGATCGAGACTTGGATAAAAGTCATTATAATCACTAGTCCTACTCACTTCCTTTGGATTAGAAATCCTCCTAATTAAATTTTATGTTCCCCAGCATCTCCGCCTGTCTCTCCTCCCAGAATTGCGAGTCCTCCGCCAGGCTGAAGTTCACCCGTGACTGCCATATCACAGGCGGGTACGCTTTTGTCACTCTGAACGCCCTCAGCTTACGGATATGTTCACGCACTCGTGACTACAGATAAACCGTGTTTTCTAACTAATTTTTTTTATGGTCAAAGGGCAAGGGCTGACAATCTTTGATGCGCTCCTCCTATGTCCCGAGTTTGTTAGATTTTAAGGGCAGGTTTTTGGCATAGAGAACGGCAGTGGACTAAGAGTTGACTGCTGTGGTCCAGTATATCTGCGGGTGGGTTTTGGTGATCATAAGATGCAAGGAGGAGGCGTACTGCGAATTGATTGTGGCCAGCAGCAATCTATTTTCGAGTAGAAAGATTTAATTGTCGACTTCGTCCTTCCTGGCTAGCTAATTGAGTCGCTGCTAGTCCAGTAATTTCACCCCCTCTTCCAGAGTCCTTAATCTTTCCTTTTATAGCTGAGTATCAATTTACTACATCTTCTCTTGCTTCCTCTTGAGCTTTTACTCCTCCTAAGTGAGGGCCTGCTTGGACCGGTCCAAGTGTTTTTCTAACTTGGTAAGCAAGCGACTGCCTTTATTGAGGACAACAGCCTTGCTGCGCAGGACAGGCCCGGATTAGCTTTTCAAGGGCGGCTCAACAGGTCTAGGGTGGTGATTAATGGCTATCTTGTCCTTGCCTATCTTGCGGATGTTGTAGATAAGCTTACGCTTATATTCGTAGAGTTGGGCGATTCGGCTCCTGCAATATTTTATTTCTTTCATTTGTAGTCACTCCAGTCATTCAAACATCTTGATCGCGTAACTACAACTGCTCCCGTAGGCTCTCGTTCTAGCGTTTTTGACGTCTCAGCTTTGCTTCGGTGGCTTCAATCATCGTCTGCAGACAACTATACTCAACTTAGATCTTGCTACCGACTGGGTATTGCGTTTTCCTTGCAAGAAACTCGGCAAGAGGCGTTCGGGGCTTAAGAATGTCGTTGCAAGTAAGCCGAAGAGTGAGGATAGTGGCGCTCAAATAATCCGCCAGCGACTATTCCATAATGAATGAATTTAGGAAAAAGATTTAGCATATTGACTCACATGTCCGGCTGATCGACAAAGAGATCCAAGCCTTTGCAAGACCTGAGCTGCAGACAATCATCAGCCGCAAAACCAGGTCACTCTCTAACTACCTCTCCGGACTGAAGAAGGAGTAGTGGACTCTGCGAACACAACGGCCCACTCGCGAAATAGGCACCGACCCTCCTAAATGCTAATATCGAGTCAACTACAAGTAAGCAATCGCCAAGAACCCCAAAAAGAAAGAGTAGCAACTGCAAACCTTACAACAAGTGAGATCAGAGAAGCTGATATAGAGGCTGCAGGCTTTGTCGACTCGCTCGGCCTAGCCAGTGACTTGCTCCAAGTGCGATGGACTGAGAGTGCGGCTGAAGGAGAAGGACAGCTACCTGGAATCAGCCCACTCACAACTGCTGTCCGCCAAATAGACGATCCGATTCCAATAAATCAAGATAATAAAACTGATCGAACTCAATCAGAACTCGGCCAAGGATATCCAGTCACTCCAACTGTAAATTGATTAGCTCTCGCTAAAGCTCTAGGTGGAACGAAGAGTTAAGATGACCCTATAGGCCAAGCAGTCCCAGTTCAGAGAGCAGCTGCTAATGTACCAAGAGGACATTAACGCCCGTTAAGCTAGGTTCGTGCTCGTTAGGAAGTAGCTCTTTTATCTTAGAAAAAAATTTTAAGGATATTTCGCTAAACTCGACCATCAGCAGAGCAGCAAATAGCTGTCGATCATCAGGGAAATTAAAGATCAGGCCGCATACCACCCGACTCCTAAGCCAGGGCTCCACCAGGTGCTCTAGCAACTAGTTTCGAGAGTGAACACTTCCAAGCTAATCGACATGAGCAAGAGCAAAGTGTGCACAGTAATCAGAGGCGTCTACTAAGACTATTTCAGGGAATACTCTCTGGTCGAGGACTCGACGACAATGCCAGCTTTCCACCTCTATGTGATAGGGTGGTTCGCGATGCACGTGTAGTAGGTGCTTGAACACCAGAGCAATTGGAGGCACCTGCTGCTGCTCTTCTATGGGGCCGTCCTTGAGCTCTCCGGCAGCTGTCTAGAAGTCTAGAATTTTAAGAAGTTCTGGCTTGGTCAGCTCGATTAGAACGCCCTTGCTGTCTATTTGCTCTGCAGGAGTTTCGTCAGCAAGAACAGCCGGTAGAGCAAGGGACATCTTTACACCCATGTTTTCATGGCGCAGAACTTGCTCGAGCGAGTTCGGCCTGAGATTCTGGGACTCAAGAAGCGTCTGGACTTCATTTTCCTCGAGGCGAAGCTAATAGAGAGACATGAGATGGTGCCTATATAGACAGTCCTGACAGTGGTTCTTACGCTGCACCATTAGCACAAACTCAAAATGATAGAGGATCTCAGCCTGAAAATGGAGGAATACAGTCCCTAAAATCTGAAGACGACCAGACTGTAAGCGATGTTGGCTCTGTTCAAGAGTCAGTTCATGCTCTGCAAGTTCTCCTTCCTGGAAGTAGTTGCCGTCTACTGCTCCATGAGCGGCCGTTAATGGAATGGATAGTAGCTGTACAACTGCCTCCTTTAATAAGGCTTCCAGTTCAGGCTAATGTAAAGCTGCAGAGGAATCCATCTCTAATAAATAAACGAGAACTAGCACCTGCTAAGCCTGGCCATGGCATCAGAGCTGTTTAGGACAGTGGCTTTGAAAGATAAGCTAAAGCACTCCCTCTGCTTCTACAAGAGGACTATCGACTACCTGCCGAAGTCGCATTACTCTTACTCTCTATATCAGAATCTAAAGGGGATTAGCACTTGCTGGCTGATCGCAAAGTTTATAATAGCCGACAGCGAGGCCGAAGAAAGTCCATTCAGTCTGCCGGACAACCTTATCAAGCTGGTGATCCACCGACTTAAAAAAGAATACGTCTGACGAAATATCAAAAATCATTTAATTTTTTTGAGGGATTACCTCTCCTTGAACTTCTTGAGCTGCATTACCTCGAACGATACCAGCTCGCTCGCACTCCTCCTCGCAGCCTCCATCTTCTCACTCCACTTCTTCTGAACCTTTGCCAACTTGAATGCGTGAATAGCCTAATAGATCTGGTCGACTGTCGACAAGGTTTGCTAGAACTAATCTCGCTAGAGCCTGAGTCCCCACTCACGAAGTTTGCTCTGCAAAAAAAGGTACACATCCTTAGAGCACCACAATTTCCGCTAGAGAGAAGACTCGTTGCAGCAGCAATGCTTTTTTCGATTCTTAAGCATGGTCCGTAAGTATGTGAGTTAGGCGCCTTCCTGCCCAATCACAAACTCCTTATACTAGGCCGTTTTTCTTAGCAAGGCCAACAAGCGCTCCGCGTCTTAATTTGCTTTGTTTAGCTCTGCAGTCCCAAGCAGGTTATGCGAACTGCTGTCCTAGTTCGCCTTCGAAAATGAGTTTTCGATAGTCAGGTGGCCTCCTGCTTTCAACCTCAGTTTAAGATTGGTGTTCTAAGTGACAAGCTCTTAAATGTTTTGCTTAAGATTGCAGATCTCACTTTCAAGACGCTTGTTCGTTTACCGCAATGAGCTTAGCTCATTGGGCTACTGGGCGGCCTGGGCGAACGACCTGTTTACGAATGAGTCTTACAGGCTTGACTACTTTTTGCGTGATAAGGGAGTGAGATCCTTGAGAAGATGAGCCTTTCTCATCATCCCCTCTCTGCGCATGCTGCTAATTTTCTGGGAATCGGCCTCGCAGTAAACATAGTCCTAGTCCTAATCGAAGATGTGTTTGGCGCGCTGAGATACTGAGAGTTGGCGTGTTCGTTCCAATGGTTTTGACATTTAACGGAAAATAATAAAGTCATTCTGCTACCATGGAGGCAAAGCTGATGCTGCTTTTAGAGGCATCCTTGATCCGCTCAGTCATTGAGTACTTTGCTACTTTCAGCTTCAGTCCGCTCTGTTTTAGCACCATCATCAGCAGAGCCAGCACGTTTTTCCCGCACACTTTGTTTTAGCTCTGCTCGATTGTGTGCAGTAGTTCCTCCACCTTGTTTTATTGGATCAGGTTCAACATTTCGCCATCAAGATGCTCGATCGACTTGTAAATATCTCCCAAGGATTAGTTCCAGTAAGTAAACTAATACTGTTTCCCCCAGTGAGTTAGGTTGGCTGTGGCCACAATTATCACTCGTGGGTCTTTAAGTTCTTCAATAAAGGCTCTGCAGTACTCCTATCGCTAGAAATCCATCATAGGGCCTACGTAAACGGGACAGATACGGAGTGGTTTTCCTCTGAAAAGCAGCTGCAGGAAAGGAATTTGAAGTTAAATGCTGATCTATTCGAGGTCAAAGTCCTCGGGCATCTCCTTGAACTCACAACGCTTTGAAAGGGAGTCTTGCACTTGTGAATACACTACGCTCCAAGTCAACCCGAACATTCCCCAGAGGACTTTGCCACACTTCGAAGCTTGAAAATGAGCAGCCCGTTTGATATTTCAGGTGTGACATCCCTAGAATTATCACTCTCCCTTCTTGACTGACATCGAGATTGCGATAGGCCTGGGCCATGGTCGGCCCGCAATCATAGAGCGTGCCATGGGGGACCACAACAAATCTAGTGCTAGGCCCAGGGGCAACATCGCGAAGGTACCGCAACAGCTCCGGGGCAAGACTCTAGGAGTGGGGGGCGTAGACCTCCCCAGCGTGGACGTGGGGCCTGAGTTGAGGGTTGATCATTGACTAAATGAGTTTGGTAAAAACTAATCCTACCTAAGTTTGCAACTCTCCGCTCAACCACTCCAGTTCCAAGATGCTCTACTCCTTCCCCAGGTCCGGCCGCTTCCACACGCATGACAAGCTCCTCTGCGACCACTTCTACGATATGCCTGACGCCAGGGCTACTCGCTCCACGGGCTTCGGGTATGGGGTCAAATATGACTTCACCAAAGAGTCGATTAATCACCAGATGTAGCAAAGCCCCCTCGCCGAACGCGTATAACATCCAGTCTTAGTTCTAATTATCAAAAACGCATAAAAAGGGCTTCATAATAGGAGAAAGCAGAGAGAAACTGGAGATTACTGGTCCCTTGGCCTGCGTCAAGAGGAGCATCAGTCCGGGGCCTGGAAACTATCTCATTCCATCCTCCCTTACGAAACAAAAGTGGTCTTTCCGCAATCGCACGAAGCTTCAGGAAGTGAGCAGCGCCAAGAACCCGGGGCCAGGCTCCTACGAGGCGTTATTTTCGATAGATAAAAAAGGCACTTACTTTTCAAGCAAGTATAAAAATTCATGCGCCACTATTTTCAACCCCTCCTCAAAAACGTCGCCCAGGAGCCCTAACAACCCCGGCCCTGGAGCTTATGACATGTCCGAAACCTGCATGAATCCTGAAGGCAATTACTTCATTTCAAAGTTCGAATCGAGCCGAGTCAAGAGTTTTTCGAAATAGCCTCGAAAGACAATAGAGCTGAAGAACGTGAAGAACCCAGGGCCGGGAAACTACGAGTTCCAAAGCGAATTCGGGTTCTTGCGATACTAAAGAGCACCAAATTAAGGGAAATGACCTTATCTTAATATCCATGGGAAAGACCAAGGACTATCAAGTTCACTTCATCTACAAGGGCTAATAGATAGTCGAGTTGCTCACAGCCGACCCCCTCACTGCCAATATTTTATTCCATTTCGCACAGAAGATCGTACGCAAGTTTTAGACATCAGACACGCCCGTGCAGCTCCAGTACTACCATCCCAAGGACGGCTCCATCTGTCCCGTCGACGAGGGGTTCAGTTTCTGTCTCCACGAAATTTTCATGCTCATGAAGGGGACGGTCTGGATTAAGATCCAGACCACCGAATAGTTAGTCTTCCAACTGCAGTAACAGCTCAGCAGCCTGCAGAGGTAAGTGTAAGTGCTGAAGGAAGAGGTTTCGATGCTCAAGCACTAGCTATCAGCCGAGAAGAGCTAAAAGCCTCTCACGTTAAAGCATCGCAAAACCTCCTACTGTTAGAAATCTCTTGATATCGGAATCTTGTTCAGCGACCCGCTCGTTGAGTACAAAAATAAGGCCACTGAGAACTCGCCTCCCAAGGCACTCCTCGAGCCTGTGAGTTACAGAGCCGAAATTTAACGGCTTCGAGCTCTATTCTCATCTGCCCCTGTGTCGATCAAATGCCAGGTGGCAACTCTATAGAACCTGTTGCACATGATAGAGAGAGGCGTGCAGATCCTCCATATAATCTGCCATGGCCTGTGGGTGCCTTAGGAGAACGGGTACTGCCTGGCCTTCTAGTCTTACGAGAACATAGGCGCCAAAATAAACTTGACCTCAGAAAACCTCAAAGAGATCTACAATAAGCGAAAAGATCACCGTACTCCCATGAAGTTAGTCTTTATAAACTCCTGCCACAGCGAGCCTGTGGCAGAAGTCGTCCTCAAGATCACAGGAGCTGAGTATGCCATTGCTGTCTAAAGCAGGTAAAAAATCTAAGACACCACTGCCTACGTCTTTAGTTACAACTTCTACAAGAACTTACTGCTAAACTTCATGCCAATTGAAGATGCATTCTAGTCCGCAAAAAACCTCACTCGCATCGAAATGGGAGTTAAGAAAAGTGTCTGCTGTTGCGGACACTAACACCACTCAGGCTGCCTCTTCAACCAACAGGTTGTCTAGTATGGGGAGAGAAAGGCTCACGAATTGTTCCATGTCCCTCCGAAATCATCATGTAAAAATTGCAAGCCGAACTAAAACTGGCACAAGCCTAACTGCGGGTGGGCGATTGACACAATCAAAAGAATAAACAAGAACTACCAGGGGAAATAACTGGAAGACTTCGCTCACTTCGAGAAGATCAGTCTGTGTTGCTGCTGTTCAGACCTGAGGTTCTACGAGAAGCACGACGAGACACAGAAATTCAAGCTAATTAGAAACGGTGAAGTTAGAGCTTCTTCGTTGAGCCTTAACAAAGATGCGCCATTTGAGGATGAGACTGGGCCTGAACTCAATTATTGGTATTGCAAGTAGCAGCCCATTCATATCATCGGAAGGAATATTGAACTCTAAAAGATTGCCAAATCTTTGAAAGGAGTGCCCAAGCTGATAATAATAACAGGGCCCCCAGGAAGCGGTAAGTCTCTTTTGGCAAGGAGAGCATGCTAATATGTCGTGTAAAGGGGCTGTTTCGCACATAACTTGATGGCTTTTGACTTCAGCCTGTGTGAGTCAGGGATCGCTTTCAAGTTCAAGCTGACGGAATCCTTCGAAAACTTCGACCTAAATAAAGTGATAGACTACCTCAAATAGAAGAGTCTTCTCTTTGTCCTCGAGAACTTAGACGCTTTCCTGACAAAGGAATATGAGGAGGCCATCTCATCACTCCGGCATCTAATCACCTCGCTTCCAAAGTCCAAGTTCGTCATTACCCTCAATAAATTGACCTTCCAAAATTTAACTGCCTTCCATCTCAAGGATGTTCTGGGAGTACCTGACTTCGTACTCAATCTGGACCCACTTGTAAAAGTGCAGAGCGCAAGACTGCTACTCAGCCATGCAAAAGATCAAATTTAGACGAAATACCACGACCCCAAAATCCTCGCAAAACATGAGATTTTCAACCTTATTGAAAACCAGCCCAAGACGATCATTGACTTGGTGAATTTTATGTCTTGCAAAGGCCAGTATCTAGGTTTGGACAAGCTTTGCGCCAGGATGGCATCAGAAGTGGCTCTCAAAAGCCAAAAAAACCTGGAAATCAATGCATTCTTGGTCAAAAATTTGTAGTACTTGCAGCTAACCCATCCGGACGCATATACCTTCATGTTAATGCTAGCTCAATTCCCATCAGGACTCTCTCTTGGTGACCTCACAATCCTCGGAGACAGTTAATATGGTTTCATTCCTCAGGACTGGAAATCTTGTCTGTACTTGCTTCTGACCTTCAACCAGGAAGGTGCGGAACTGCCCAAGGACTCAACAATGAGAATGATCGAGTAAGCAAGGAGTGGCGCTTACTACTTTATCCAGAAGGAGGACCGAGGAGATTAGAAATTCTACTCAGTGACTTCGCTAGTACGACAGCACTTTCATCAGCACAAAACTCCTGAAGTCAAGGCCAAGGAGTAGCAGGCTATGCTTTTTGTTAGCTTCTACCTAAGGTATCTCCTCTCTCAGTACAGGGACTGCAGACAGTACCACGAGGGCTTCCTCGAACTCAGCAACTTTTCGGAATGTGGATTCTGGGGAATAAAAATGGGAGTGCCTTTCTTCAGCGAGATTTTTGTCCGCTACCAAAACGAAAAGTCAATGGAGTTCAGCAAGAGGATGTCAGACTCTGTAAGCAAATGGCGGAGAGTCTAATAAGTCGTCAGGCGTAACGAGAAGAAGTACAATGTTTCCCACGAAAAGCAATTCATTCGACACAAACAGAATTTTTCCTCTTTCCGCGAGTTATTTTACAATGCAGAGCTGTTTCGCCAGGACAAATTTATGGAGGCCGCTTAAAATCTTGTCCTTACTATTCCTACGCTGTGCAAACTCACAGGAAGAATAATCCTTGCCGAGAACAGTGCGTCGGACGGCCTTGAATTTCTAAAAAAAGTGATTCAGTAGGAAGAAAGAAGAAAGCAGCAAGTAAACTTGAGCCTAATAGTTTCAGTTGTGAAGCTAAACCTCTTCCAGCTTGAGCTGCGAGTGCGAAAGCTGCTGGCATAGCGAAAGTTCATTGAATGCCTCAAAGAAATAGACACTTGCTATATGGAAAACCTGAAATTTTTACAGAAAGAAAAGAGATTCCCATTCCTTATTCTAGTTTTGGAGCAGGAGGTGTGCTATCTGAGAAGTTTCGTGTGCTACCTTGCGATTAAGCGAGCCAGCTTCAACAAAGCGAAAGAAAGCGAAATTTTGGAGGTGCTGAAACAGTCTGCCAAAGGGTTTCGATAGAGAGTTTAAAGAGCAAGGGAGCTGACTTAGCACCTCCCTGATAACATCAGTTTCCTGGAGTGCAAGTTTGAGATTTTAAAGTTCAAAATTGGGACTCTGGAAACTACGCGTAGAGATCCGTCACTTGCTGCTTCCTTCAGGCTCGATGAACAAATGTTCTGTGACTCATACAACCTTCTTGGCAAACACCATCTCCAATTCATGAAGCTCTAGGCGATTCTAACAATGACCAAGTTTCGGCTGAAGCAAAGGCCGCCTGAGCCCGATTTCAGATCACTCAAGAACGAACTCAAGACTGCTCGCCAAATCTTCAATATTTGTAGTCTGGGAGCCAACTGCAAACTTTAAAACTAGCTGGCCTACTTTGAGAATGAGGTGGACTCGAAGATCCTTGAGATTGTTAACAATGTCATCTGCGTCTTGCACACAGACTTGATGTTACCGACGCGGTTCGGTTCATGCCACCAGCTGAGGATGTAGATTCAGTCTCTCAAAAAATTCAAGAAAGAGTTGGTGATAAAATAAGAGGTTCTGACGCTTCACAATCTACAGTCTGCGCTTAGACAGGGCTGCTTTGTCCTGGCACTCGTCTTCGAGGGCAACTTCAAGCAGAACTGTCTCAGCTTCGACTGGATGGGCCAAGCCAGACTCGCCAGTGTTGAGGAGACTTTTGCCGAGCTCTAGGTTTTCACCAGTCCCAACATTCTGATAATCTGTGGATAGCGTTCCAATGAAATAAGCCAACTGCTTACAAGCAAGCTCTCTCCGAAGGTCATTCTCGAACTCGATTATGCGTTGCTCGGAGAACCTGACAGACTCTTGGACAGCTATTTGCAGACAGTCGCTACAAGCACCTTTGTTGGTAAGTTCATCGAATATCTCATCAAGGGGAAAGAATTTCGAAGGGCTTACAACACAGCAACCACTGATTCCGAGATGGCTGCCATAATGGCCTCCAAGGAGAGTTTCCTCGAGAGCAAGTAGTTTGCAAGCAAGGTCGGCCAATTTAGGATGAAGGTGCTCGAGTAGCCACACCAGCTCGAAATCAAGGAGGGTATTTTGCAAATATTGGACACAGTCCGTGCCAAGCTCAATATAAAACACAGGGAGAGCAACTTGCTTCGTTGCATAGACGTGCTTTTTTAGTTTCTAAGGTTGAAAGAGAGCCAGCGTCAGTGTCTCAACCTGGTCTGCAAATGCAGAAATTTGAAGCAGATCGTGATAGAGTAGCTGCTTAGCTTCCTTTGGGAACGTAATTGTTATAAGAATGGCGTTTATGTAGTGGACTGCAAGGAATACCGTGGCGATCTCAAAGGCATGCTGGAGGAGCAAATGGGGATAGAAATCGCTTAGTTGATCAGGCATAGCGATGTCTCTGTGGAAATGCTGCTTATCTTCGATAATTTCGAAAGCGTGTGCTACTCCAACTGCAGTGACCCACTGTTTAACTTCATTTTCGAGCAGTTCGTGAGCAACCATGTTCAATTAGTCTTCGCTACCAAAAAGTTCATCGACATTAACAAAACTCCGCCGTTTCATACGATCATTCACACCCACTCCTCTTTCGAAGTGCACAAACCTGAGCTGAGCCAGACCTATCGATATCTCTAGCGAGTCCTGCTGCTCTGCTAAGGGGTGGTGCGCTGGGAAGAGTTCGCGTCAATTTGCAACAAGCCTGGCTAACTAAGCTCAAAGGCGGAGTAGGTAAAGGCTTTGGCAGCCACCAAATTATCGCAACGACGCAAAAGAAACGACAAGAACATCTACCTCGAGGATTTAATCGACAGTCGGGTTAATTCCTAGGAGTTGGAAGAGATTGATCCTCCGCCCGCCCTGCGCTTTAACAAGGTGCAGACAGGTCAGAATTGATTTCTAATTGTAAATCGATGGCTTTTGCTTTTCTGGTGATTCTTGGCTCAATGTTGCAGAAGCGATTGAAGATATCAGCGAAAATTCTAAGCAGTCCTGATTTTATGTGAACAGTGGCAGCAATATGGTCGCAATAAGTACATCAATTATGATTCATTTAATCAGTTGCGTCCAGCAGTCTCGGTATTTACAGGAGGACTGACTATCTTAGTGAAAGCATATCTTCTGAAGGCTTCCCTCCTCAGCTAGTTGAGCCAGGTCTTTTATTCCTCATTTACGACTCCAATTTTTACAAGCAGGCTGTATGCTAAACTGTCCGTTTTTGCCTCCTTCCCTGACATTCAAAAGTTTTCGATTTACTAAAAAAAAATTTACCGATACTTCTCAGAAGCTTGCCTTAATTTGTCTATGATGATCTCCTTGTAGGCAACAATCAAGGCCTACTTCAATTTGCTGACGTCCTTGATGCTTTTAACTTTTTTGATTACTTAACTCATTACTCTGATTTAATAGCCAGTCTCCTTCCAAAGATTAAAAAATTAGTTGAAACCCGCTTCGTCCATTTCCTAAAGCAGCTGAAATTATAAAATATTTCTGAAAAATTATTGAAATTCTGATTTGATGGGTCGTTTCCTGTACTCACCCAGATCTAAATAATTGTAGGAGACCATTTTCTTTAAGCGAGAGTGAGTTAGAAAGACTTGTTTCACACACTACTTCTCAGAAGAGAAGCAGAGGGTCCTCAAGAACATTTATTTTTAAGTGTGAAACGGAAAGTTTTTTAAGAATTTGTTGAGCGTTACTTGTTTTGCAGAAGGTCAAGGCGTCATCAATTATTATGTACAGAATTTTCGGCTTGAGCATGAACCTCAAGAATCCTCGGTTGATGTACAAGTTCCATGTCACTCCAAGTAGTCCCAAGACTTGAAGCTAGGGGAGGAAGCCATTCAAGATGAATAATGGGAAAATTCTCACTGAAATGAAGGTTGCGAGCACAAAGGTACGCATGAGCCAGGAATCTTTAATTTTGCTCATTGTTTAAATGGTTATTCTTATAAACATTTCTATTGTCTCCAGATTGTGTAATTAGAACAGTCTTTGGAAGAGCTTGGCGAAGGTTGTGGAGATGAAATTTGTTTTCGAGTATCCGAAGAGCGTATCTAACTTCAAATACAGCGCTGTGTTTATTTTCTAAGTTTATCCATCGACGCTTGATTTTTAAGTTTTTGAGGAGAGTTCCTAATCCGATTTGAAGCTCAAGAAGACCACGGGATGGACTTGGGAGAGCTCCGTGACCAGCTGCTTAATTAGAAAGCTTTGCCAGTCCCTGAAGCTCCGTAGTACAGGTTCAGCACTTCTTCGTATGAAATTTTCCGTTGGCCACCGATTCCGAACATCCTTTTGAATTCTTAGAGTGACAGTGGAATGGATTGTTGGTTCAAAAGGTATGATTTCAAAGCTTTTTCCTGCACTTTTAAATTGAAGCTCCTGTTGAGCAAGAAGCCCACAGGATAAATTTTTTTAAAGTACCAGATATCGAAAGCTCCGAGACATAGTTCTGCCCCCTGAGCTACCTAGACTAGGTCAGGATTTTCTTTGAATATTTTTCTGATGTCTGTGTACTTTTGTAAGATTCTTGAAATATAGCCTGAGTAATCTAACAGACCCCTGAAAGAAGAGTCTTGAATCGGAGAAGGGAGAGTTAGGCTAATTTTGGCTCATTTAATTATGACTCGATCATAAGGTCATTAATTGATAAACTGATTGAGCCAACCAAGTTGGGTCATTAGGCTTGATAGTTGTCTTCTCTTATCAGAGTCCGCTGATGTCGTTCAAGAACAGTGGACTTAATCAGGGTAAATTTATGTCCATCTCAAACAGTACACGACAACAGCTTGAAATTCTTCATCTCAGAAGTGGAAAAAAGCCAGAAGGAATAAAAAAAAAAGCAAGAACGGCAACGAAAAAGCAAGTATAAAGAATCGGTTGTGGTTCCTAAATTTTGATCCCCTTCATGAATAACTGGCCTGAGCCACCTCAAGCCAAGCATAAGGGAAGTCGCTATCAGAAAATCTGGATATTGCCTTACTCGTAGGCTACAACTTTCAAGAAAATTTCAAACACACCAACAGTGCAAATCTAGAAATACGGCAGAACAGAATCTTCCTTTAAAACGAGTTTCTTTTTATGAAATCAGCTTTTCTTCCTTCCCGGCTGCATTGACAATCCATAAATGTCAGCTAGCATTACCCTTCATCCATCAACTGCAAAAGCCCTGAAAAGAACTTGAATTAGTCATTTAGATACCATAATTTGAACTGTTATTAACAGTTTGCAAGCTTAGTGTTCTGTGGATTTAACATATGTTGATCTGGTGTACCCCAGTGGCAAATAAAATCGAAAGGCTGAGCCGCATCTGTGCAAGAGCAAAGTCTTACACCAAATCTTATCTGTGTACAGACAGCTGTTGCATTTACGTCTACGATAGGCCGTTGAACTACCAGAGTCAATTAAGTCACTGTAGAATTCTCTGGATTTGACCCTCTTAGAGAATTAGCCAATCTTCAGCTGTTATTCGTAAACATTTGAACAAAAAACAAGGAATAGGAATAGTTTCTACATGTGTCATTGATTTGAAATACTCTGAGCAAAAGTTGGAGCAGTTTAGCTTAACAAAGGCTCAATTTTACTTGCCGCTTTCTTCTCTCTCCTACTCTCTTTTATGAATTCGAAGCTCTCAGACTCACTGTTCTCATGAGGATGAATCTTCCTATGCTTGCACAGCGTCATTTCCAGATTTTCAGCGGCCTCAACGTAGCTTGTTCATGGTGAATCAGCCTAATTCTGACTTTCCGCCACTTGTTTACCGAGTCTGACATTCGCTTGCTAAACTTCATTAACTTCTCATTTTTGTTCGCTTGCATCCCTTTTTTAGAAATTGTTTTAGCTCTGGAACAGGAGATGGATTATCTGAGAAGTTATATCAATCGAAAGCGCTGTGCTTACTAAAGCGAGGGCTGACTTACTATTTATTTTGATACATTAGTTTCTTAGAGCGCAAGTCTTAAATTTTAATATCATTTATTGCTACCTCATTCAAGCTTGATGAACAAATATTCTTGACTGAAACAGCCTATCAATTACCAAGTGTATCCCAAGCAAGGCGGCTCACCAATGTCTGAGAGCAAAATTAGCTGGCTTACTTCGAGCATGAGGTGGCAGTTCTTCGAAATTGTGATTATTCTTACGCTCAGACCATTTGCTACCTAAGCGGTTTGACTAATCTCAAACAGCCGAGATTGTAGTTAAAGCTTTAAAAAATATTGCGCTTCCCAATCTGCATTTTGCGTTGGACAGGGCTGCTTTGTATGGCACTTGTCATCGATGAAACTTCAAAGAAAATTGTCAAGCACTTTCGTGGGCTCCAAGGAAAAGAAGCCTAAGCTAACAATAAATTATGAGTGCTGAATATGGTATCATATGAAGCAATATTGTTTGCATTTTATCAACTGATTTTCAAGTCTGGGGTTGGGGTTGGGGTTGGGGTTGGGGTTGGGGTTGGGGTTGGGGTTGGGGTTGGGGTTGGGGTTGGGGTTG
>QQSS02128854.1:0-16135 GCA_003687565.2 Craspedacusta sowerbii
ATACATACATACATACATACATACATACATACATACATACATGCATACATACATACATGCATACATACATACATACAATTTGAATGACTTTTTAAATTAAGTGGCGAAATGTTGTAGCATAAAAGTGATGTTTTGACAGCGGGATTCTCCTCGGCAAGTATGAGTTATCGGAAGACATGTTGCAAGTTCGCGTGCCGTGCTGTGAACGTGATTCACTCGAGCCTGATCGTGAAAGTTATGAAAACGAGATGACGGACGTGTCATCGAACTTCGCCACCTCCGATGCGAACCATTCTGAAGAAGCTGAAGAAGAAGTCTGGTTTCCCTAGGTTTTGCATTCGCCTTTTGTATCCTTTTGTGGATAAAGTTGAGCGCTGTCTTCTCGCGTGCGCGGGTGTGTGAGTTTGTGTGTTTTTGCGTGTATGCGTGTTTTCGTCGTGCGCCAATGAGTTTGTATTTGTCCGCTCCTCTATGCAGATAATCTTGGAGATGGCGGTTGACTCCTTACTTAAATTTTAGAGAAAAAAAAAGATTTCTTGGGCTTCTTGCTTGTTTAGTTTTCTTATGCGAGGGGCGTACGATTTTACGAAAGCTTTTTATCATTTCATGTCCTCATTCATCCATTTCCAAGTTTTGAGACGCAACGTGAACATAGTTCTGCCGTGTTTTTGTCTGTTCCTTGTGTGAAGAGGAAGCGGGGGGGGTATTTTGTATATTTCTTACTTCAGATTCTTCCGTAATATTTGGCTTATACAACTTGGTACCCAGGGCTTGATGTTCCTCTCAGCTTAGGCATATACCTACTTGCCGGCACAACGGATGCTGTTTAGGGTTATATTTTCTTTAGGCATTGTTTAGCTAAGCTGTGTCTCTTGTAAACACTATTTCAATTGGTTTTGTACAGGCGTTATACTTGGAGTCCGACTGAAAGTGAAATTTTACTTTAGGCCAAAAACGAAACCAAAGCAGAAAGCAAGCAATCTTTTGAAAAACTCAAAGCATAGATCATGAAGTATAAAATAAAAATGATGCTATATCAATACCGCAGCTTTTCCGCGTGCAGTAAAAGCTTATAACTGTCCATTACACGGATGCCTTACTTAATAATTGAAACCAAAGAAACAAATATTATTCTGCAGGAGCAAGAGTTTTTCGGCATTCTCGCCTAGCACATTGCTGCGTCAATCCGCATACAACTACCCTGCAGCACTAATCAACTCTTCACTATCCGCACTAGTTGGTGTTGCTGATGGTATTTGCGAGCGGCAGCTTTCAGCATTGGGTACTGGCTGCAATGCCAATGTGCATAAATATCGGTCGTCGTTCGAGGCACTCACTAAGATAACTGTCCAAGTGTCGTTCATGCAGAGACACCACAGCGACATCACTTTGGTTGTCAACTACTGACAAGTTAAGGCTGTCAGATTGACTGCCATGTCCTGCCCACAAGTCATCCTGAGTTAGTTCATCAGATTGCTGATGCTGGTTCAGTTGTATCACTTCTCGAATCTACTTCGTGAACTTCGCATATAAAGCTCAAAACCACTTTTTGGCTGCAGACCTCTCTGTTGCGTCAAAGTAGGTATTCTTCAAGCGCGGGTCAAGCAAAGTTGCAGCAATGGCATGTTCAGATGACTTTGTCAGAAAATGGACACCACGAGAATCACAATGGAAATTGAGGCGTCATCAGAACAAATCTCCATCGTTGCAGCATAGATTGGTTTCAAAATTTTAACTCCTCGTTCAGGTATTTCCCATTCTGAAACTGGCAGACTGTCAATGACGCCACGCTGAACGCCGTATAGGTTTATTGCGTTGGGCTGTTTGATCAGACGCTCCAGCATAAGGTACGTGCTATCCATCGCGTCTCGACGTCTTGCAGCAGACTATGTTTAGGCGATTTAAAAGTTTGCTGGTGCTCCAGGAGATGACGGCAAGCCTGCTCACTGTGTTAGAACGGTACCCTATTTAACGAGCTTCACGACGACCGCTGGCTTAAACAGAGCATCATGCTGGACCAACTGCAAAGTGTGAGCCATGCAGCTGATGTCACGTAATTCTGTAAAAGTTTTCGCTTCTCACCTTGTAACGCCGACTATTGAGTCGATCGCCGATATTCAATCTTTTAAAAGCTTTGCATTCAAGTAGAGAATACGGCAGCGTATCGACAATTATCACGTCCATGATCGACTTGTCGACGCGTTGAACTGCTACGTGATTATCAGTCCACTGCACTTTGCTTTCAACCGTTGCAGTCAATGACTTCTGAACGGAATTCGGCAAACTCTTTTGCTTGTTTGTTCGTCCAGTTTAATTTTCTTGGCTGCGCGTTTTTTTAGCTATACGAAGCCAACTTCACTGGTAACATTATTACGTCATAAACTAGTACATTAAGTCATAAGCGTGGCAAACACCAAAATTCAGAGTAAGTATCGAAAAAGAAGCCCTTACACAATCTGTCAAAGGCCACAAGTGGTCGATCAACACATTTGAAAAAGTGCGTAGTTCCAAATAACATTTTACAAAGGTCTTTTGCAAATAAACAGAAAAGCATAGCATAAAAGATAAATTTGAACTCATCTCTAATACATGCTACATCAGCATGCATCAATAAACGATATTTACGGGTATGGAATTCATGAAACCAACGCCCTTCATCAGTTTGGCACATATGCCATAAACCTTGCACTTTAAACAGTTGGTGCAAATTCTTCCTTGCTTGCAAAAGCGACAATTGCTCTTGCGATCCTTGAAGCCTGACTAGTGGCCTGACTCAACGGCTCGAAAAACATCTTGCAGTGTTGGAGAAAGAGGGCCAAAGCTCCTGAGAGGGTTCCACAAAATCCTCCGGTGGAGGGCTTGAGATCTGGCCATAGAAAGCACAATCTACCCATTGGCGGTTCTGTTGTTCTTCAGTGGCAATCTTAGCTCTTACTTGCAAAGGCTCAGTGTGAATTTCATCTGCACTACTGGAAGCTTCAGACTTGCATGAAATCCCTTGGTCTGCTTCACAAGCTTCTCGTCAACATCGATACGACTACGTAGTTCAGAAAGTTCAGATTCAGATCCTGGATCCAGCACATACTGAAACGCCTCTTTTGTAGCATAAAAGGTTCAATGAATCTTAACCTTCGAGCCACTCATTTTGCGCAAGCAACTAGAAAACTGACAAAGCCTTAGTATCTCGCTTGGAAGCTAAATCTTTATAGAGATTCAAATAAACACCGAAATATATCCATACATGTTATAAACATCACAAAGCACAAAATCTAGCAAATAAGTCTGCAAGCTTTTCTTACGGAAGGCTGAACCTTTGAAGGTAAAATCTATCAGTCTTAATCATCTTCGGAAATATTTCATAAATTGAGCAAATCTCTGAGATTGAACTGTCGAGTCAACAGGTTTTTTTTTAGGCCTTTAAGATATCCCCTCTTCCAGATACATAAACGCGACCACAAAAATGTCCTCAACAAGGCTGTGCAAGGACTCGCATTTTTTTTTTATCAGAAAAAGGTCAAAGATACAATTTGGCATTTAAAATTTTTAGAATACTATACACAACAAAAAGAATTCGGAAATGAATTGCGACCATGCGGCGAAGCTAATGGCACCCACATTGAGGCAGCTTATTAGAACTTATACAGTAGTTGTACGGAAAAACTGGTCATATAAATGCGGGTCGACTTCTGTTTCATTGATAAGTTAATATTTTTAGAGCCTCTCGAACTATAGCTGACTGTGGCAGCGCTGCCCTGCATCTCGAGCTACAAATAGCTGAATGTTGCTGAAGCGCGTATTGGCAATGTTGTATCTGCCAAAGATGTGGCATAAAGATATAGGCCAATGCCGCGAGCAGATCCGAAAGACATTCTAAGTGCGACTCCGAGCATAGCAGGGTTGCATAGGTGTATACAGATGTGAACACCTATGCACCCTGTATTTGTTTTATACAAAGAAAAATTGACAGAAGTACGGAGCGAAGACAGGTTATGGCTGAGAGCTGGTTAGACTGCGGTCATTCGCCACGGGTAGCAAATGGACACATGCAGTGATAGTCAATTGTTTAACCAGACAAACTGGATAAAGTGCCTTTTGCTGGACGACGAGTTTTCATAAACATGTTTTTCTTTGTAGGCATGCGCTAATAGTCGCACTCTTAATGACTATTAATGGGTTCCTCGCGTGCTCATATTTACGGCAAAAATGATAAGCTAATTATTTGCTTTGCGCTGCATGCGAGCTCCATGCATACTTCCAGAGACACCATAACTGCCGATTACCTATTGCTGGTCGCCTCCTGCAGGAACATACATGGCATAGTCTTAGGCCTGCGGCAATGCGACGTTTGAGTATCCAAGACTATCACGTTCGTGAAGTAGGCCCCACGGGCACAAGAGGCCCAAACAGACCCGTCCCATATGCTCGAACGTTCACGTTTCCGTGGGCAAAGAGGAAAGTTAGATTCTCTTCGGTTTACCTGAACTTTCGAAATAGAATTTATAGTCGGCTTGAGTATATCCTGCGTTGCTTTCAGCGTTTTGCAGCGGTCACCATATTGGTGGTCTTGCCAAAATTTAATGCGGCTTCGTAGCAGATGGAAAGACTGACTGACGAAGAAAGACTGTTAGAAACTGCAAGAAGCGCCGTAGCCATATCAATACGTGGTAAGCCTAAGTCCCATCGCGCAAAGTTTGGCATATACAGAGAATCATTGGTGCGCGTACGTAACGATGCATTCGGTCAATAAAAATGCGTGCTTTTGCACATTATTGGAACTGTGGTAGTACCACAGTTCTAACTGACCCAGCAAATAACCCCTAGCCACTAAACACGATGCGTCTGGAAGGAACAGCTACGATGGCAAAAACACAGGAGCAACGAACGCTAAGTAAACAATGCGTATTACTATGTAGGAAACGGATAGGAAACACTACTTACAAACGCAATATGCGAAGGACACGACCGTAAAACGCTAGATCTATCTTGTCACACAGAAAAGAGCGAACGGAAAAGCGGAAGGCCTTGACGAACTCATTAAAGGTGAAACGGCAAACTGACACGCATTCTTAGCTTCTTCATTAGCGCGTCACCAGAATGTCGCAATCAGGTTAACGTAGCACTAACTCGAAAACTCCAAGCTCACGTCAAGGACAATAGTTTCCTTTTTTGTCATATAGTTATATGTAATAAGTAGTTACGCAATAGTTTGTTACAGGCAGCTTTATCCAGTCCGCTAGTTCACCTGTAAACGGGCAGACATAAGATAGCAAACCAAAACTCTTGAACAGTGCGAAATGTCTTTCCAAGATTCTCGCACTTGTTAAGGACAAAATAAAATTGCATAAGGTACACATCACGCGAATAAAATTGCATAAGTTACAGCTTACGCAAATAAAATTGCATAAATTACAGTACACGCATAGGATAAATCACAGGCGATACACGCAAGCCGCGTAGGAGCCGAGGCAATAGTTGCGCGGCAAACGATGCTGGTTTGAAATGTCAATGAATCAACCATCTAGTCATAGCAAGACTGGTAAAAACTGAGAAAGCAACATAAGTAAACATAAATTACAGCATAAATAACACAGGAAACACAAGCAACATAATATAACATAAGTCAAGATGAACAGCTGGCATAGGATTAAAACCGACACGACAAATAAGTTCTGCACGCGTACAACCACCAACCGACAAAGTAACTATGCATAAGCGAAGCGGCTAGACCTAAATACTCGACAAATATTAAGTAGACCCACAACAAACTTTCTTTCTACACAACCTTTTACAAGAACTTACACACGATCTTAAAACGCTGGTTTTATCAGACGCTTGCGACTCACATGTGTGTACTACGGCTTATTCTCGCAGAAACAGATCAGAAATGCAACGCAAACAAGCTACGCAATACGCACGAATAGATGCCTGCAAATTTCAATAAAACGACGTCACGTATAAAACGTGAACCTTTCTGGCTGTTTGCATACAATACTTCACATCCACGATAAAAGATCAGGCCCGATCCAATAAGAGCATTCTCACCAAGAGATTTAAGGGCGAAGCAAGTAAATGGCCAGCAGCAAAGGATGAGAAAACTCATCTATAGCTAAAAGCAAGGGCGCGCAGAGTGCATAACGGAAACCCTCTAGAACGCTACGTACTATCTGCAGGCAAGATGCCGAATCGATCTAAGTGAACCTTGCGAATGATATTCTTGCAGTCGTCGAAAACTTTTCTAATGTTGTCCGTGTCAACGGCACAAGTAAAGTGTGGATAGCACATGTGCATTGTACTGTGCTGGGTCGTGTCCGCTATCTTCATGAATTCATTGCGGATGAAGCATTTAGCTCGGTAAAGTTCGTCTGACCCGGATTCCTCCAACAAAGACTGCTTCCTTCCCAACGAAATCGTTGGCGACAAGGCAAATTTGCAGTACTCAAACTCAGGAAAATACTGTTCCAACTTGAAGTTCAAGTCCACTATTTTCTCCTTCAACAAGTCTTGCTTATTGAGGAACAAAATTACGGGCACGCGCTGCAGAAACCGGTTGATCCAAACTTCCCTGAACAGGTCCAAGCTTTCCTGCAATCGATTCTTGGCGCCATCTTCTCTCAGCGTCTGGTTGAAACCACTAGTTTCTGCGAAGAAAACAATGGCCGTCACATCATGAAAACACTGGATCCACTTGCGCCTCTGACTGCGCTGTCCGCCGACGTCAAACATGTGAAACGTGACGTCACGCTCGCAGAACTTGATCTGCGCAATCTGGGTCGTGAGAATTCGACAGCGGAGCATGTCCTGATCCGACGGCACGTACGTATCAAGAGAAAGATCTGAAACTTTGTCGAGGAAGAACTTCGCCGAATCAATTAAGTGAAATTCATTCGATCTCTTAAAGCAGGCCTGCACCCCAGTGTCTGCCCAAAGCGATTGACAGTCGTCAAAAAATGCTTTGGAAAATTTGAAATTCGGATCTGCCGCTTCGTCTAAAACTCGACTGGCGACGCAAGTATTACGGCAATCGCCAAATACGATACCGAGCGACTTCATGGCCCCGAGCAAGGTGACCATGGCATCCCGAACGTTGCCGTACACATCCTTTATGACGGCCATCCGTTCGTCGCTGCTAAACCCTTGCATATTTATGATCTGCATTTGTTTAACAAACGTACTCTTTCCGCTTTCACCGGCGCCTAACAGCAGAAGACGGATGGTCGCTTCGTACCTCCGTCGCTCCCTCTCTAGTTCACGATCAATCCTGCGACTCGCAACTCGCTGCTGATCTTCCACAGAGGATGAGTGACAACAGAAACAGCTCATATCGTATCCCATAAACGCGGCGGCATCACTGTCCGCTGGACAATCTACACTCGATGGTTGCCTATACCATGGCGCGGCATCGAGGTTTGCCGGCAAACGCTATCCAGAACTGGACATAAACCATTAATGCACTGGTGACTCATCTAAAACCAAATATGCCCAAATGCTAGCGGACACGCAGGACATAAATGGTAACTTTCGCACTTAATGCTGACCGAAAATCTGAAGAAAATAACTCAATTGACATACGATTGACAACTGTCTTTCCATAAAGAAAACGAAATGCGGCAGCGGTTTTAGCACCAGAAACCAAAACAAAACAGGGGCCAGATTTCTTTATACAAAACTAAGTAAAGCATCGAGATCCTGCAAGACCGAACGCTATAGCATAACCACATAGAATATACAGGAAATACATTAACTGATGCACAAACTCAATAGTGACCAACAAGAGTATGTCATTCATGTACGCTCCGAATACCCGTTTACCTATTCTTATCTCAACTTCGTTAAGCGCACGACTCACGGCTTACAAAAGAAAAAAAGGGGGCCGCAGAAAGAATAAAATAGAGTTATCGTCGAAACCGAAAGCAAATGCATGCTTCCCAATTGCGGCTACTTTAGGACACCTAACATGATGGTATTATCTCTTCACTAGAGGGCGAATAACATGGTCTCTTAGCACAGTGCGGAGTTCTGCCCCACGCTGCGGTCGTAATTTTTTTCCCCCTAGTCTTTCTGGAATCCTCATCTAAGCACTTAAACCGGCTTGGTTGTGAGCAAACAAGGAATTTCACGATCTGATAAACTTAGTCTTTAATAGCGAATAGCCCATCGGCTAAATCCGCCATTGGTGGTTGGGGGAGGGGGTAAAAAAGCGTAAGCGCAAGAGGCGACGAGTGCTATTTTCCAGCTGAAGAAGAGGCCACCCAATCCTCGACGTCTATAAAGGTTCCCAAACAGCTTCGCCAATAGGCCCAATCGTCTTCTACGGACAAATTATTTAAGCGCCCGGTTCACATACAAGCTGGTCTCTGAAAATATCAGGCCTTGTTCACCGAGTCCAGAGTAGGACAGACGACAGACTAAAACATTCTTCCGTCGTGATTCCTCGCGCAAACCAAGAACAACTAAGCAGTCTAACGGCCTAGCAGTCTAGCGCTGATATAATCACTCCTACATAATAGCCTTGTACTTCGAGATTCCACAACATGTTTGCCCAAAGACCAACAGCCTATAGTAATAAACAGGGCTCGTGCAACATGAAGCATGATGGCTGAACTCCACGTAATTCAGCGCTGTCACTAGAACATGTGCGCAGTGACATCTCCACTGCAGCAGCAAAGCTATCAGGTACAGATCAGCTGCACCTGCTCCAACAGAACGAAACCACATCGACTTAGGTCACACTACACAGATCTAACCCAGCAAAAAGGATCCTAAATGCCTCACCCCAGAAACCATTTTAGCTTATTAACTAAAAGATCGGAAATTCCCGCAAGGCATTGCGCATGTCTTCTATTGCGAAAGAATGAACAAAAATAAAGGTATACCATCACCTCAAGCTGCTCCCTTCACTTGGTGTCCCCTACGTTAAAGAAAAGTCTTTCAACCATTCATCACTTATTAATACCGGCGAGATTAATCACCCCTTTACAAGCCATCGAATGGAAGTCAAAAGTCTATACAGTAAAAGGCAATAGCTTCAAAAGCATTGCAACAGTCTGCATATCAAGCCTTTGAAAAATCAATTATGCATATCAGTCAAGAGCCAACTGAGCAGCTGCTGAAATTTCAAGTTATTACATCGTATTGGCAAGCGTTTTATGTATTTTGAAAAGTAGCAGACAGAGTTATCTTTGGTAAGACATCCACAACACAAACATGACACAGACTTTGACAGACAGTCAGCCACCACTAAATTTTAATAACCAGACCAATTGCCCAAAAACAAACTTCAAAAATAAGTCAAAAGACTAGACGGCTGTGAAACGCAATGTTCAACAGCAACGCATCATGCTTCAGGAAGCCAAGCGGCAATTTACATGAGAGAATTGCTGTCTTTCATTCTAATGTTTTCTTCAGGTCAAGCTTAAACAGACGCTTTAATCGCCTCCATTTGAGCACGGCAAGATCACACACCACTTCTGAAGTGAAATATGCCACATCAAAACACTTTCCACATAGTCTAGCCGCGTCATTTCACAGTTTCTGAGTTGACAGTGTTTCCACATGATCTGCTTTAATGCATGATCTAATGAACATTGTTTTTTTATGTCCTTTTCTACTCCCTTCATTCTCCAGGGCGTAACAAGCACATTTGCTTGCAGGGTTGGGTCCCCCAGCCATTTCCCTTTCAAAAGTCGAAAGCTGGCAAAATGCTTAGATTGTTAGAAAAACTTGCCTAGTTATGCCTCAATATGAAGTTCACATAGCAAATTTGAATCAATCATTCAGATAATAAGATTTATCATACAATATATGTAAGGTATGAACAATGCTACATAGGCTTCAATCAGGAAATGAACCTAACGTAAAGGCATACATGTTAAACATGCTTACGACTGAACAGCAACAAGCTGCTAATTCAAATAAGCAAGTCAACCACAGCACAAAATAAGAAGGCTACACTTGAAGCTACTACTGACTCAAAGGGCTTAACAGAGCTCAGCACGAGAGAAAGAAAATCTGCCAGCATGTCTATCTCACCCATCAATTAGGAGTATTCAACAAAATGAACCATGCAGTGTTTTCAATACATTTCAGAACACCTGCCTTCCACTAATAGTGATGTTCAAGTATAAACTAAGCAATTTATCAAATAGAATGCCGTCAGGTCAGCTTTTAAAATAGAATGTGGGATATGTAAGTCCTAACTCACATTTCTAAAGTATAGCATGAAGCTCCTGCTTACTAGCATCACTAAAATCACAATAGGGCTAGATGATGGTAAACACTCTGAGAAGAGAACTTGCCTGGGGCAGGGAGCAATTCATCCTTGGCATGGTAAAGGAGACTATGCTCAGGTACTTTACTATACACTTAAGCTTTGGGATATACTCCCTCATCCTAATAAAGTGATGTTTATTGTCTTGTCTACTATTAACTATGGCCAAGCTGCCATCTGGATCAGGGACATTCACTATTCAGTAATCCCGGGGTCAAACAACAACAACAACAACAACAACAAAAATGTACAAGCAAAGCATAGACATGGTTTAACTTAGCCAGCACTTAATGGAAAGCTGTTATTTAAAAAGCAACATGTTGGCAAGGAGTAACTGTATTTGTATGCAGACTAAGTTATGGAGCTCGTCATATGTGCCATGAGGTTATCAATACTATGGCTGTCCACACTAACCAAAAACTTGTCACCCTGAAAAAATTGCTGAATTTATCTATTGATACAGAATATTAGATTATAGCTTAACATCTGACATTGTCACTGAAATCAAATTTTTCTGCAGCATGTACAATGCAATAAAGAAACTAATGATGTTAATGCAGGAATAAACTTCCTCAATGGAACCATGAAAAGATCAGGCCAAAGAATGAGCAGCAAAAATGTAATACACACGCAAAGAATACTGACAAAAACAGAACAAATAAAGAGAAAATAACAAAGCTGCCTAAGTGCCTGATAACTGCCTTAGAGTTTACAAGGCAGTACAAGACAACAGCAGTACAGAATTTACTGACAAAGCACTGCAAATTTCCAGTAGTAATAACTATTATTTCTTCGCTGCAAACTGCAGCCAATACAGATATTTAGAATATCACAAACCGCAATCACCTTAGACGTCAGCAATCAAAATAAGCCTTGCCAGATTGCAATAGTAACAAGCAAAATTGAGATTAACACATCAAAAGAATTCTTATACTAAATAACCAGTCTCTGAGAGTGAATTCACAGTACATTTTCAAATAACCACCAGCGTTAAAGAACCTATGCAGTCACGATACATTGAGATGAAAACTCCCATCCGCCTTGCTCAAATCAGACTATTTTTTACTAAGCCAAGTAAACCCTTCTGGTGGCGCTTTTTATGAATAACCATATATACACCATGATGTTTGGGGCGAGATATGCTTAGAAAAGATGCTGTCAGCGAGAGAGCACAATCACATTGCGAGAGAGCATGATCACATCATGATAAAGTCATCAAAGCAATACGACAGGTAGAAATAAGGAATTCTAGTAAGTCATCCTTGTCTTGGTATAATTTCTTAATTTAAGTTACTTAAATCACTTCAAAAGTGTCTTTAAAAAGTGTCTTAAATCACTTCAAAAGTCACTTTAAAAGTGACTAATACATCATGTATTTCAGCTGTTCCAGGTATCATTAGCACAAGATTGAATTAATCCAAATTCCCAATCATATATGACTGCTTAGAATTCATTGGTGAGCAGATAAGTTCAAACAAATGGCAAATTGTGGCAAGCACTCCAAGCTGAATGGAAGATGAAGATCTAGAAAAAGACAATACCTAACACCAGTGCTACAATCAAGATATTAGATGAAAGGATTTGCAACTTTTCAAGTCCATCCTCATTTATGGCATAAATTACATGATTTCATATAAGGTAAATTGGTAACATAGTTGAGAGAAGTGGGTTATTATGCAACACCACAATTTGTAGAAACATACTTAGAATATATGGGACTTACCAATAACAATCATTGTGATTGAATCCCAGTTCAGTCGCATAACATTTCAAACCTACCCAGATAAAAGAATGCAAAGAACTGCCTGAGCCTTAATTGCTGCTAGGTAGCTATGCAGTCAACTGTTTTTATGCAATATCTTATAACACATAGCGTGATAAACAATGCACTCATGCACTTAAAATGTGCATACTCCCATAATATGCTCGCTAATTAATAGTACATAGTTAAATTGTTTCCTTAATCAGACAGTTGAACTAAAATTCAAGAATTGCAAAGCAACAAGCATACGAAGATTACTACAGTCTCGCAATCAAAATGTTTAACTTATGAGCCTAGCACCATTCCCCTTACAACATAACTTTTGGCAGAATACGACAAAATAGACGGTAGACCCATTAGAAAAAAATTTACAACAAAACCGTAGTGTTTATTTTGCAAACTACTGTCTCTTTACATCGACGTTACAGATAAAGAATAACGACCTTGCCAGTTAGGAAATAAGGTCATTTTATCCCAATCGCAACTAAGCACAAGGCGGAATGGATCTTGTTGGGCCTCGCGCGCGCTACCTAGTAGGAAAGGTAGATTATGTGAGAGCCGCTCTCCCCTCCCCGGTCTCTGACGTAAATATATTATGGTTATATACGCGTCCACTACCCTAATGCATGTTCATCGCGATTGTAGAAGTTCGCAGCCACCAATACGGCCGCCTTCGCGAGTCTATGGCCTGTATTTGCAGGATTGTATAGTAGAAGCGGCTTTTGTCGCGGTAGGCTGTTGACAAGATACGATCCATTTTTGCTTGTCATTACCTTCGTCGGATTATCATGCAAATCATGAGTATGATAGCATTCACTAGAAACATGGTTTTACCTGTCTCACCTCCACATTGTCAGATCACCGACAAAAGCATACGTCATTCGTTGAATCTGTGGCCATTGCGGTAAAGAAAAGCATTCCTCATGTCGTTCAATGAAAAAAGAGAGTTCCGTAGGAAGACGCCGTCTAAAGTCAGCCCGTGTCAACATTCATTTTTTACCCGAAATTTTCATGTGTCTTTAAGCATTTTTGGTGACAACTGACCACAAAAGCAAAATATACATGAAGTTTTTGCGCTGCTTTATCCTTCATTTTTATCGTGATTTTATCCTAGGTATGTGATTTTTTTAAGGCAAGGGTAAATTGCCTGTGTTAAGTATCTTGAAGATTTAGCACTTTTTTTATTCGATGTCCCCCTCGTTTTTCAGTTGCTACAACTGTAAACCAGTTAATTTTTAGCCTCTGGCCATGCAGAGCCTGTGACTATATAATTTGCCGTACAAAAATTTTTGGTATTTCGATCTCCATCCAGGTCCTAGGACCTACCGAGAAGGCAATTCGAAGAACCTGGTTTTCGGACACGCCGAAGCTCACAGCAGCTGCGTCGTTGGAAAATTAAAACACTTGCCGGCTGGAGAACAGGCTGGAAACCTTAAATCCAAACTGTTCGAAAGGGGGAAAGTTTATTTACTCTATGAACGTAGGCACAATCATGTTGAACATAATGGGGTTGAGACCATTTCCCTGAAGTACTCCGTTACAAACCGCAATAAATCCCATTATAAGCGATTTTGTTGCAATTGCATTTCCAAAGTCTTTATATAGGCCACCTCTTTGGGGACGTGATGCTATTTAAATCACTTCGCCGAACGCAGTTTTTAGGTCCAACAGAGCGAATACATCACTTCTTTGTTTTAATCGTGCACAGTTGATGATATAATGCATATATGCAATAATAATAATGTAATTTTTTTAAACTTCAAGAATTTATTTCTTTCCATATAGCTTCATTTAATACAGCTAGTGATCTGATTGTAACACTCGCTTTACAGGTATGCCAGGTCAGTTTAGATCGAGTTACCAATGTAAAAGTTTTGATTCTGTCCATTCTCGATCGCGTCTGCAGAAGATGTAAAAAGTCGATCTTATGGTAATGTTCATGAGTTTCCTTATCCAACCTCTGCGTTTTTGTGTATATTTATCTCACAGTCAACGGTCAATTTCATCACAAATACGCCTTTTTCCCAAACTGCAATGAGGTCCGGACGAAGGTCATCTCCTGATATAATTTAAGGTGGTGCAAACTCAGCTCCTGCAAGATCCGCACACAGTTGCTGACACAGCGTTCACCAGCACAAAAGCTTTGGTATTACAATTTCCTCATCTCGTTTGCAGAACACGAAGTAGGTGCAGCGTAGGCACACGTTCATGATTTTCTTCGGTGTGTATAGAGCATCTTGCTCTGTTAGTTCAACTTCTTGCAGCCATTCTCTGATCTCGTTTTAATGGTTGCAAAGTACACCACTGGCGCCCATAGAGATGTTTAGAAACCTTACCTTGCCTTCTGGGTTTATGTTTTCAATTAGGTCGTGATAGTGCCGTTGCTTTCTGTCGGCATTTATAGACATGTTCGTTTCAAACCCGATTGTCAACTCTATAATGAGCATATCTGATCCCTTAATAACAATTAGATCTGGTCTTAGCATTTCACCACTCACCACACTTGCGGACATGAAGAGATAACTATCCTTGAGGTCACTATATACTCTCACATTAGGAATCGAGGTCATGGCCTTGGTGAAGTAAACGAGAACGGAATCATGTCTCTAGTTAAATTTTCCTTCCTTGAGTGCTGGTTTACATCCTCCAACAACGTATCCCAGTTTTTGGGGTGTTTGGCAATGGTGGCAATTCGGCCTAGGAACGCCACCCCATTTATGAGTGTTACTTCGGTTGGAAAGATCGTTGTTTAAGTAAAGAATCGCGCAAAATCATAAATAGACCTCGGCATGTTTTTGCAGACTAAAGACCAGTACTTCGCATAGGTAGAGAGACCTTGGTCCCATATTGACTTCATGACTAACGACTGGGTCGTTAGTTTTGAAAGAAGGCGGCTCTCAGACTTCTTGCGAATTTTTTTTATAACTGCTATGGCCGATGAATAGCTATCCGGGCGGATGTTCTTGCCAGAACTAGTGCTGCTTTGAATTGAAACGAAGTCTGGATTCTCTGAAAGTTTAAGACAACTACGATATGCCACTTAACATTGCAGAAATCGAGAAGAAACATAGTAAAAACCGAGGCCGTACTAATTTCGCGCGAGGGTTACTGCGCTGATGGTGCAACTAATTGGCAAGTCTAGCCATAGTCGAATGTAGTGCCTTGCCTTGTTATCAAGAACTTTCCTGACCCATGATTCAGTTATGTCAGAAACTGTCAAGTCCCAAATAATTTTAGATATTATGAAACGTTGATATATGAGTAGCTTGAAGCTCGGATGAAGCGGAAGGGTATTCACGAGGTCCAGCAGAGTTGTGAAGGAATCTGTTAAGTTTTGTTTATGATTTTTTTCTAACATATCGTCGGAATGTCAAAATAGTAGTCAAGATAGTCAATAAAGTCAAAATGTCGATCAAGGTAAGCAAATGATTCTCCGATGTTAACGGGGTTCACTTTTCGGTTGTTAATAAAAAGATTAGGCTTGAATTGCTTTGTAGCGCTTCCCTGTTTGTGAATTCGAAGGTTTAGCATTTTTCCACTCTGATAATCATCCTGCTCCACGCACACCACCGCGAGAAGGCTTTTAGAAGAACCTGATATTCGGACTCGCCGGAGCTCACAGCAGCTGCGTCGTCAGCGAATTGAAACCAGTGCTGGTGGGAGAACGGGCTCGAAAACTTGAATCTTAACTGTTCGAAAGGGGGAGACTTTATGTACTCTATAAACGTATGCATAATCATGTTAAATATAAGGGGGCTCAGACAGCCTCCATGAAGTACTCCTTTGCGAACCGGAATCAATTCCGTTATAAAAGAGCTTGTTGCAATTGCTATTCTAAAGTTTGAATATAAGTTGCGGATAATCGGGGCCACCTCTTTAGGGACGTGATGATATTCGAGTATGCAGTCAATTGCATTGTGGTTCATATATCCGAATGCATTCTTTAGGTCAAGCAGAGTCATAACAACACGTCTTTGTTTTAAGCATGCTTAGTTGACAATGTACGACATTGTAATAATAATATAATATATAATAATAATGATAATAATAATAATAATAACAATAATAATAATAATAATAATAATAATAATAATAATAATAATAAT